>CANXYC010730183.1:0-20006 GCA_948193065.1 Aleurites moluccanus
GAGCTCATGGCCCCCTCTAGGTGGAACACTGATAAAAACCCTATCAACTGGGCTCCCAAAGTGCACAATGGACCAATGAATTTACTCTCATTGGGAAGAGCGTTCTATCCATGGTTCATGGGGTTTCAATCTCATAAGAAGTATATTGGTCACAAGACCATCATCATATATCATCATTCAAATCGGGTTTAATAAACAAGAAGCATATAAACTTGATCCAAGAAGGTTGATCAAGTCATTTACATTACATAATATATATATATATATATATATATGGACGAACAATTATAAGAATACTTGGTCATATTACTTTCAAAGAATGATAATCAAATAAGATGTTCATACTTACCTTAGCACAATCTTTCTTGAAATTTCCTCTAGCAAATTCCAACTCTAACTCTTTAATTAATTTGATTTCCTCCTCCTAATAAATTTTCCCAAACATATAAAATTAGCGTTTTCTCCAAATCATTAATATTAAACATGATTTCCTAATAATTAATTATCTTAGAGTCTCTATTCTTAATTCCCAACAACAATTTTATTTATCTCTTAAAGAAAAACTACATTTTGCCGGCTCGCCTTAATCAGATCCTACTAAGTTGAAACTCTTCCTCGGCAACTTAGACTTAACTAGCTTGCAAAAGAACTACAAACATTCAAACTTACTAATTTTTTTTGCCATTTAAAATAGACATGCAAGGGCACAACATATCAAAAATTCAAATCACTAAGACCAACACACGGACCATGGTGACTCTCCAAATATCATCCAGACTTATTGCCCCAAAATCCAACCGAACAGACCTGAGAAAATCCACTCTCCACTGAGATATACTTATTCAAAAATTTTGAAATTTTACAGCTAATATCACAACACATAAAAGGACACTTTTCATGTATACACCTTTGACTCAATCTGTCTCAGTCATTCCCAGTAAATTCAAATAGACACTGCCTTCCTGCAGAAATACTTAACTAGACCAGCCTTGCTCAAATAGACATAACTCATATCACACATAGAATTCTGCCAAACCATTTTACAGAATTATAGTCAAGACATAAACCCACAACTTTCATGTTTTACACTTTATCAAATTATTTCTCTAAGAATATGCAATTATCATCACAAAATCCTGCAACTGCAAATCAGAAATTCTGGAATTCTCAAACATTCTTATTTAAATAAATTTAAATTCATCAATTATACAATAAATAAAATATAACAAAAATGGAAGATATTACAACACATGGATAAGTGAGGGAACCTTCTTACACAAAATTAATTGAATTGTGCTAAGTTCATCAATTATAAGTTTTTTTTATATATTTTTTCATTATTCGATATGAAATACTTTTTTCAACACATCCCCTCAAATGCATTGGGCTTGATCCATGGCCCAACATCAATAATCCGGTTGACACTTGCTCAAAGACCTAGAGTGATCTCTCTTTGAGTTAATCTAGAAGCATCGCCATCTTATCAATTGGACTACTCAAATCAAACTCGATAATGATCACACTATGGTGCTAATTTGGAATAGAAGACTTAGAGCAATTTCTCTTTGAATCAATCTAAAAGCATCCGCCCAAGTTGCAAAGCAAGTAGAACTTCTGATCCAGATGAACCATAAGAAGGCATTCCCCGCAAAGTATCCGGACGAACCCTAAGAAGGCGTCCCCTCCCCAATCCAAAGTGAAACTTTGATCCGGACGAACCTTAAGATTTCCCCCGCAAACCAAGGTATCGTGCTCTTACTTCAAAATTAATTAGTAAAATATCAATTAAAAGAACCACAAAACTAATTTTTTCTTAAAATCAAACCAAACCCCCTTTACAAGAAGGGAGAACTTCGTGGATTTTGATTCTCATTTAATAAGATATGCAGACAAACTGTTTCATAACTTCAAATCCAAAATTATCAAAAACTTCCTTTTTCTTAATCTAATATACCAAATTGTCACCCACTCTCTCATTCTCTTGCTCTTTTTCTATTTTTCTCATCTCTCTCGCCATTGCTCTCTCTGAATTAAGAAAATTAATCTTTACTCTACTTAAATTAATATATTTTCAGAACTAATTAAATACAAGTCAAAACTAATCTTAGAAGATTTTGAGGTTATTCATTGTCCATAAGCTAAACTGACATAGTATTAAGGTTTATTGACTCAATTCGAATTCTCTGTCTCATTTGATATCTTATCTTCTGTTTTATGCACCTCTTTGTGCGCAACATTATTAATGAAAAAATGTTGGCTGCCAAAACACTTTGAAAAAAATGTGACATGGTGTACAAAGAGGTGTATGGGACAGGAGATGAGACAAATGATCCAGATTGTAACTGACTCGCCATTCTGTATCAGTTTTTTCATTGTTGCTCTCACCATGTCTCTTCATTATGTACTCAACAAAACAAAGCATATGAACCCAACATCATGTACTTGGAAAAAGTAAAAATCCAGCAACTCTCATAAGCCAAAATATTGACTTCAAGTATTACGGTTGATTTTCTTTTAGGCTTATAGAGGAGTGGCTAATGGCAGAAGAAGCATCATCACCACCAATGTCGTTCAACACCCAAAATAAAACATCATCATCACTTTTTAATTCATCTTTTAGAGAGTAATCCTCTTCCTTATTTATCGTTGAATCAACAATGAAACTTACCTAGGCAATGAAGGAGATTCAAACTCCGTTTTAGTCCATTATTAGCCTTAACGTACTCACTGCAAATTTCAGACCTTTCCATAAAATCTCCATCTTTAATTTCTCCGACTTATTTTCTTTGTCTACTCTATTTTCCCATACCAAATCCCATCCCTCCATCTGACAGACAACGAGCCTCAACTCGTACCTTCGAGGACTCGACAACAGCCAAGGCCGCGATCTCATCATCTTCACCACCATTCCTCAAAATCTCTAAAGAAAAAACTTAAAAAAAATTGCATAATAACAAGCCTCAAAATCTCTAATTCCTAAATAATAAATTAAGAGTCTTTCATCCATTCAAATTGACTGGTAAAAATCTTTCATCCGTTCAAACCAAAAAACATATATTAATGCTTGTTTGTTTCTTGAGATTTTCGAGAGAGAGAGAGAGAGAGAGAGAGAGTATGACGTTATTTGAGGAATGAATTTTTTACAGAAAGAGTTTTGTTACTAAGAGAGAAAAAGAGAGAATATATATATATATATATATAAAAGTAGAGTCTTTATCTAAGCGTCAAAACAATTAGTGGTGTGGGGTTAGAGAAAAAGGCAAAAAAATGATTACCCCATGACGGAGGTGGAGGTTGATGCGGTGATCCTTCATTGTTGATCGGGTTGCTGCAGAGAAAGAGAAAAGGGAAAGAGAAAGAAAAAAAAAAAAAGAAAAAGAGAAAAAGAAAAAGAAAAATAAGATATTTACTGAGCTAGTGGACCTTACATATAGCATGATAGATGACTGAATTGAAATGGATGACATGCCGCATATTTGTCATTTTAGGTCAGTATGACTTCCACAATTATTAATTTGCACAAAAACCTATTAATCATTTTAGAAAGATCTTATCATTTACTAGGGATGAGCAGTTAATCAATTCGGTTTAAATAAAATTAAACTTCTCAAAAATGAAATAAATTGAAATCAATTTTTTTAAAAATTAATTGAATCGAATCGAATTTAATCGAATAAAATTATTTTTAGATTAAATTGAATCGAATCGAACCTATATATTTTATTTTGGTTATTTATTTTTTCAATGAAATAAATATAAAATTATTAAAAATATATATTTTTAAATGAATATATATATATATATATATATATATATTTCGGGTGTTCGGTTATTTTGGTTTTTTTTTTTAAGAAAATCAAACTGAATTTAATTGACCAAAATTTCAAAACATTAATCGAACCAAATTTTTGAATCGAACCGAAAGTTTGGTTCGGTTTTCTCAATTTTATCTCACCCCTATCATTTACTCTGTTTCTCTCTTGTTCCTTCCCTCTTCTTCTTTCCAGCCCCAGAACGACAGTGTCTACATCTCTCAACTAAACTTTGTCTCTCGCTTCTCTTTGCTTTGCCGATAAGCGCCATCCGTATTCACGCATGGTTACTGATTGTGAGTTCTTTCTTTTGATTTACTTGAATTTTCCTATTTAATTCTAATTATAAATCAATCAGTCTTTTGAAATTAATTGAAGTTGGTTTGATATTTGCAAGTGATTGATGATTGGTGAAGATCTATACATACCCTTTTATGTAATTTTTGTTGAGAATGATTAAAGTCAATATCTTGATTACTAATATTGATTGCAAATCTTGTTTCTGTTTGACAAAAGTTCTAAATCACTGTTTGGGGGTTTGTGGTTTTTGTGGAGTTGTACTTTGCTGTATTGCTGAGCTAAATTAAGAATATAATGGGTTGTTTGCAGAACCCATTATGGAAATTCACAAAATTCATGCTATATAGCTATTAATTCTTCTCTTTTTAAAATTGTTTTGTTCTTTTTGTTGCATTGCAGAACTCTCAAAAGCAAAAAAGGAAATGGAGAGTAAAGGGAGCTCGAAATTAAATATTGCAATCATACATCCAGATCTTGGTATAGGTAATTTTATCATTCCCCTTCTCTCCTTCTCGGCCTATGTTATTTGATAAAGCGTGATGTGAAGAAACATTAGTTAGTCTTAAATTTTAATTTGAAAAGTGTAATTATTTTAGTGTTAGCCGGGAGATTATTTATTAACACATATTTTGGTCTCATTCTCTTTTGGTATAACTTGAAATGCTCATTGTTGTATGGAGGTACTATTGTAAACAAAGTATGAATATTTGTTGAGGTACTATTGTAAACAAAGTATGAATATTTGTTTTTCTTGCAACAATTGAGTTTTGTGCTTATATGGTGGGGAAAAAATCTATTTATGGCGGTTTGGTTTTGATTCGATGGACATAGTAGACTGGTGAGTGTTGGTGGCATTGGAGTTGGATGATGTAAGGAGAGACAAGTGCGGCGGTTCTGAAGATTTCAGTAGTGGTGGTTATAGGTATTGCCATTATTTGGTGACTATTGTTGTGAATTGGCGTACTTTATTGCTAATAATACAGAACGCTCACTAGGGTAAGGGAAATAAACCACATGTTTTATGTTGTGCAAACTTTAGGTAGGATCATGGCAATCTTTATTACACTCCATGCATTTTTGAATTAATTTTTGCCTCTATTGAATGCCGTAGTCAATTGTCAGCAAAAGATACAGCTCATACTATGATTTACTTTTAATTGCAATATCACTTATAGCATGCATGGAAATGTTCCTATATTAGATTCTATTGTAATCACTTATTATTCCAATCATATTTACTGGCACATTATAATGGTTTGTAGGTGGAGCGGAAAGATTAATTGTTGATGCAGCTGTAGAACTTGCCTCCCATGGCCATAATGTTCATATTTTTACAGCTCACCATGATAAAACCCGATGCTTTGAGGAAACTGTTTCTGGTAAGTTACTTTTATTTTATTAATCAAGTACTTCATAAGCCTTTGTTGAGTCTGCAGTTGTGCATTGGTAGAATTAGAAGACAATATTCTAGTTTATTATCAAGGTCTTTGAGTTGGTTAATTATATCTTTAATATATTTGTTTCTTGGTTTTGCTTTTAATTTGTTGTTTATTTTAAATTAATGCCTTTGAAAAAGTTTATAAGTCATTTAGAAGTGAACTGAAATTTTCTTGATTTATATTGGTATTATTTGTAGAAATTAATAGTGTTCTCAATCCAACATATACACAAAAATAGAGAATCATATTTCATTTCGTATTGAAGTACAATAAGTATTTCAACTTGTTCAGTGGGCAGTTAATTCATCCATGAAATAATGGTCATTTATTGCTAATATTATATCTCTGCAAATGAAAGTTGTAATTAACTGACTCTAGGAGTTAGTTTTATGATCCTGTGTTTGTGATTGAGTTACGGATCAATATATTGGAAATTATAAAATGGGATCAAGGGAAAGCTTGTCTTTATGTTGTCCTACCTTGTCAACCTATTCTATTGAGTAAATAACAAGAGTTCGTTTGAGAGGACTCTTCATTCTCAATATTCAGAACACTATTTTGTATTACTATGCCTTCCTGCATAATCATGTTAACTTCAAATATGTGGATACAATAAAGAAATTGTCAGAGGAATTTCCCTCAATATACTAAGGAAGGTTATCCATAATTTATGCAACACATGGAAAAATAAAGACACATACATGAATGGGAAAGTAAACAAACTACTAAAAGAACTATACACAACTTCAGGTCTAGTTTGATTGTGTCAGTCTTGCATTGTATCCATTTTCTTGTGCCGATGGTTGAAGCATTGATAAACCTGACTTGAGAATGGCTCCTCCCTTACCAAGACAGGTTCTACAGTTGCTTCATTTGAGTCTAGCCCCTGCAGTTACTGAAGGGTGTGCCTTGTTTAAACCTAATTAAACACACACAAAGTTATACATAAAAATTACAACTCATTACAAAAAGAAATAGGCTAATATTTTATTTGTAAATATAAGATTGAAACTCCTTTTCATTTTGGAATGAGATTTGACTAAGCATTGTGGTTGTTATGAATTTACCTTTTGTTTTTTTCTTGAGTTGAGTTTGCTTTCTCTAGATTTAATTAAACTCTATCACCAATCCTTTTTCCTTCTTTTTCTCACTCCTTTGATTTTGGGATGAGACAGACTAATTCTTATGATTTGGTTGTCGTGAGTTAATTCCTACTTATAGATTTCCTATGATCTAATAGTCATGAGGTAACCTTTTTCAGATTTATTTCAGCTCCATCATCCTCCCCCTTTTATTTTTATTTCTTTTCTCACTTTTTTTTTTATATATTTTCTGGCTTCTCCTTTTCTAGATGCTCTAGGATCTTCTCTCTTTTCTGGATGTTTTTGTTTGTTTGTTTGTTTGTTTGTTTTTTTTTTCTTGGATGCTTTTTTTTGCTACTTTGCTTATATTTTATAGAAGAAATTCCCATGTATTATTCTGGCTTTTGCATGAATTGATGTAGGATTAGGGTTAAAAGACATTTCAACGTAGGGTCTTAATTTTTATTGGATTTTAAAATGACTGATGCAACAATTCTAAATGTTTTATGTTATTAACATGATTACATGGGTAGTTGTCATATATTGTATTAATCTTTTTATCTTATTTCATCTGTACCTCATGTCATTTAGGTGTGTGTGTGGTTCTTGCACATAGGCTTCAGGACCACTATAAGACTTAATGTGCATGATGACTTTAATAACTATACTAACCCCCATCATTGTTAGCCTTGCCGAAAGTTGAGTTTGGGACTGAGATTTATCATTTATATGATAATTCCTCATGAGAGAGATTATTCCTCTCAAGGATTAAAAAAAAAAAGCTCTTTTCTTTTTCTCTATCTATTTCTGGGAGAAGGGGGCAGGGGGCAGGGGGGGGAGATGGAAGGTGGTGGAAGTGTCTAACTTGGATCTTGAACCAAATACTCATACTAAATACATGTATCCAGTTCATTTAAAAAAAAAAAAATAAACTATATTTGGTGGCTTTGCCAAAAAGAGAATCTTTTATGCCTTTCTTTGTTTTCCTTTGACAACCATTTGCATCCTGTATCAGGATGGAATCAAATGATGCACCTGCTAATATCAATTTCTTGTGCAGGTACCTTTCCAGTCACTGTATATGGTTCTTTTCTACCTCGGCATATATTTTACCGTCTACATGCTGTATGTGCATATATGCGGTGTATTTTTGTTGCTCTTTGCGTCCTGTTCCTGTGGCGATCATTTGATGTCGTACTGGCAGATCAGGTTTCTGTTGTCATCCCACTGTTGAAACTTAAAAAATCAACAAAGGTGCATATATATTTTTATATGTGATCTGATGTTTAAGGTTCTGGGCATTGTAGGATTTCATACAATCTCTTATTTATCCAGGTGGTATTTTATTGTCATTTTCCGGATCTATTACTAGCTCAACACACAACTTTTCTCCAGAGATTATATAGGAAACCCATCGACTTTTTAGAAGAAATTACAACTGGTTTGTTTTCCTCCTTCTCTGGTTGTCTACTGTTCTTGTGAAATATATTTTCAAGTATAAATGGTTACCCTGCAAACACTGCTAATTCATATAAAATTGATTTTGGGTCTATAGGAGTGGCAGATATGATACTTGTGAATAGTAAATTTACCGCATCTACATTTGCAAATACATTCAAGCGTATCCACTATCAAGGAATTCGGCCTGCTGTTCTTTATCCAGCTGTCAATGTGGAACAGTTTGATAAACCTCATTCTTATAAGTAGCTGTCTTGCTTGTATATATCTTGAGTCGTTTATCTCTAGGCATCCTTTTGAAATTATATATAAGAATTTATTTCATTATGTTTTCCTGCTTAATGTGGCACAGATTGAATTTTCTATCCATCAACCGCTTTGAAAGGAAAAAGAACATAGAATTAGCAATCTCAGCATTTGCAATGCTTCATAACCTTGATGAGCCTGCCCTTCAAAATCGTAATATTTCTGATGCCACTTTGACTATTGCAGGCAAGTTTTGACTACTTTCTTTCTGAATTCTACTGGGCATATGCCTCCTTCAGATAGTCTCATGAAATGATGCATGTTGTGATTCCTGTTTCAGGTGGGTATGATAAACGACTAAGAGAAAATGTTGAATACTTGGAGGAACTTAAAAGCTTAGCAGAAAGGGAAGGAGTGTCTCATCGGATTAAGTTCATCACATCTTGCTCAACAGCTGAAAGAAATGCTCTTCTTTCTCAATGCCTAAGCATCATTTATACACCAAAGGTGTAATACCATGACTGGTCTTATGACATTGATCAGATTTGAGGATGAAAAAGTTCCATTTTTTAATAAATTGTATATTAAATGTAGGATGAACACTTTGGCATTGTTCCACTGGAGGCAATGGCAGCATACAAACCTGTCATTGCATGCAACAGCGGCGGTCCTCTGGAAACAGTAAAGGATGGAGTAACAGGATTTCTTTGCGACTCTACTCCTAAAGCTTTTTCTCTGGCTATGGCTAAACTCATTCAGGATCCTCAGATGGCAAAGATAATGGGGGAACAGGCACGACAGAACGTTTCTGAGTCATTTTCTACAAAGATTTTTGGCCAGCATTTGAATCAATATCTCGTCAATATTGCCAGCAGCAAGGACGACTAGGAATCATTATAGCATACAATGACAAAACCATTCTAAAAGACTAATTCATACTCGATAATTTTGATCGACAAGAGCGTTGCTTGATAACCAGTTGTGTTTCCTTTTGCTGTCAGGTCCGTTTGCATAGATGTATTGCAGTGGTCATTCAAGCCGAACATCGAACTTAAAAATGAAGGATCAATTGGAAAATGAGATAAATTTATCTATTATAGCATTTTGCTGATCCTCGAAGGAATTGTGACTTGCTTATCTAGCTGAGATGTCAGCATAGGCAGAAACATACTGCTTTGGCTATTCCCAAATATTAAACTTACAAACTTGTCCATTGATAATTCAAAACTAGTGAATATGCTATGCCATTGTACACTGGTGTATTACTGTCTTCGTACAATAATTTTAACTTCAATCCCACAAGTTTCGAGCATGCTTGAAGATTATGGAATGAAAGTTTTGTTGTAAAATTTTTATAATAAATATATGTATTAGAAGGTAAATAATTTGTATAGTCTATTATTGTGTAAACCTTCTATTCATGTTCCTTTTTCTGATCCACGGCTGCATTCTGAAAATTGAACTTGAAAGGGAGTCTACATGGTGAATTTGTACTCCAAACGGCCATTCCCCAATTTAGTATTTACTTCCATTTTCTTTCAGTTCACAGAGTCTGATTTTTGTATCAGAAAATTGCGCATGGTGATTTCACTTTGCCTAAGCTACCATTCTCTCTGTCTCTCTTATACATGATAGTGTGTGTTATGTGCATATTAACATACATGCACGTACGGGCGCTCGCACACACGTAAGAGCAACTCTTTGGTGTGATATACTTTCATTGAGATCAACAGAATTAAAACTATCTCAGGCAATTACAGGTCTGGAGTCTTTTAACCTCAATTCCACTTCTCCATTTGAAACTCTTTTTTAACTGAGCTGCAAAACTGCTTTCTTTATGTTCTATTCTTATCCATGCATTTATAAATGTATATAATTTACAATTTAATATGTGCTTTGCAGTAATGACCATAGTATGAAGAAATAAGAGCTTTTTTACAAATGAGTGTATAATGAAGTGGTGATTTGCTATGAACTATTACAATGTATGAGTATAATTCACTGTGGATACAGTAATAAATACTTTTATTTGATAAAAAAAAACCTAAACTTCAGGAAAAATTGGAATTATGGTGTGGTACACTCTTACCTACAGCTAGGATGATATCGATTTTGTTTCATCTGTTTCAAGAGTTGTTATCAAATCAAATAAATATTTTTGATTTGAAAAATTCTCAAATAAAAATAAATAATTATTATAGTCAAATCGTCAATTTTTATTTGATTTAAATATTTTCGATTTGTTGGTAAGATTTTTTTTTTATAAATCGTAATTATTTTATAATAAATTTAAGAAAAAATACCAATAAAATATCGATAATAAAAAAATTTTAAAAAAAATTTAATATTGTACCACTTAAAACTTGTCTATTACATTAATTAGCATATTCAAAACTTGTATTTTTTTTTTCAAAGATTAAACTTTTTATTTATTTATCTATCTTTAATTAATTTTTATAGATGATATTTTTTAAAATTTTAAATTAACATTAGGTTAAAAAAAAAAAATATGATTGTATATAAAATAAAATTAAATATATTTAATTATAATAATGGTAAAAAATAATATATATATATATATAATTTCGATTTAGTTCGATTTAAAACTGAAAAAAATTTAAACTATAAATCAAATCGAAATTTTAATTAATATTATTTTTTAAATCAAATCAAATTAAATAATTTATAAAATTATCGAATTTTGATTTGATTCGATAAATTTAATTCAATTTCATTAGTTTAGCTTCTACACCTCCCTGCAACAACTTGCTTCTTGTGGACAACAACTCCTAATATAATTATTGAATCCATTAAAAAAAATATATATATTTCGTATTCACAAATATATAAAAAGATCAATTCATTGGAATAACTTGAATGTATAAATATAATCAAGTTTTTATAATTCAAGCGTACTTTTTGAATAAATTAATATTATTCTTCTTGAATAAATTAATAATAAATGCGAAAAAGACGTTGCAATTAACAATATTAAGTTTATCTTTTTTTAGTTTGGTCAAACGTAAATTATTTATATTAAAATTAAAAAAATCATAAATGACAAAATATTTATTTATAATTTAATTTCGAAAATTAAATTTTAAATTATGCATTCATAAATTTAAATTAATTATTCAAATCATATATATCGTTGATTATATATATATAGGACAGCGTTATTGCTAGAACTATTTTTATTAGAGTTAGAATAATAAATTTTTTTAAATCTTAAATTGACTGAAAAACTCTTAAGATAATTGAACGGTTCTCTTCCACGATATTGTAATTTCTCTTTTTGTTATTTTACCTCTTTTCTATGCTATTGTAATTTCTCTTTTCGTTATTTTATATCCTTCCTACCCTGTTACTGTGTTTTCATTATAATCATAAATCTCAATACTTATGCTAACATCATTTTTTTTTTCTCTGTTATCTACCAAATTATCATGTATCACGGCGCGTGTGATTGATTTATTCCCTATTTCTAAAGCTTTCACAGAAAATAGTGCTAGAATTTATGGCAACGCCACGGCGATAAGGGAATCAAAAGCCGAGCAAAAGGTTGCAGAGCCTTTTAGATTAGCTCCTGAGGCTAAAGATCTTTTGGGTCTAATGAAGCGATGGTAGAAGTAGAAGTGAAGTGGAAAAGTCAATTGCTGGATCCAAAATGGATTGGAGGAACTTGGGAATTGAAACAGTTTCAAAAAGATGGAAAAATTGATTGGAATGTTGGTGAAGTGTTGGGATTTAATTTTATTGATAGTGTGGAAGTTGTTTGCATATCTAAAGATATGAATTTTATTAAATATGATATTATCTTGGAGAAATTGACAATGCAATTATTTGATAGAGGGTAATAAATTAATAATTATTGAAAAACCCAAATGGTTTGGTTAATCAGAATTAAAATTTATCATATGTACTTAATTCATTGCAGTGCTGATTAACTTGAACACTTGGGTTTAAATTTTACAGAAGTAGTTTCACGATTGATCCATGTAAATTCTTATTTGAGTGTATCTTACATATTATGTAGTAATGCTGGTGTACTATAATGAAACATAATATTTTATCATTTTTATTTTACATTGGGATGTTTTTAATAATTTAGCCTTCTAGACTATAATTGCTCTTTATAGGCTAACTCCTGTATATAATTGTTAAGTTTTATTTGTAACTAAAAATATATTTTTTAATATATAAATCAAATTTTATTTATTCAGTTAAATTTACTTATCTTTATACAAGTATGTCTATTGATCTTCATTATTAATTTATAATTATGAAATTTATTTAAAAAGTTCAGAGTGTAGCCTAAACATATCAACTATGATTTATAAATGAATAAATTAATGTTTCCTCTAAAAAATTTTGAGTATAAGAAAAATTTAGATTTTTATTTAAAATAAGTTGTTTAAAATTATACTTAAATTTTATATAATTGAATATTCAACTAAACATTTATTTTCAATGTGATTTAGTATTAAATTTAATATAAAAAAAATTCTAATGTTAAGAATTTTTTTTATCTAATTTATATGAATAAGGTTAGAAATTCGAACCTTATTAATACTAAATTTCCCTTTTTCAGTATTAAGAGAATTAAATTCATTAATGGACAAAATTTTAATAGAATTACAATAAAATAAAAATTCATTCTCAGCTTCTTGATTTATCTACTTTCAAAATATTTTTTCAATTTGTTCTTTTAAAAAAATAAATTTAGCTAATGCTTGTTATGGTTTATAGGCATAACTGAGAAGAAGTATCATTCTCAGCATTTTGATAATAAAGGTTTCATAGATTTTGCTTTTAGTTTATTCGTATGATTAAAAATAAAAAAAGTAATTAGTTTTCTCTTAAGAGAAGATAAAAAATCTAAAATTATCATGAAAATCTCCATTAAATTCTCTGTTTTTTGTTTTTAATTTTTTAAACCATCTAGCTAGGACTCGAACTTAAATTATAATTTAAATAATCAAAATATTTACTATCCAGACCAATCAAGTATTGATAATTCTCTATCATTTTAGTAGTTCACTTAATCCATAAATTTTTCAAATTGATTCAATTGGATCCATTATTTTTTTTTCAGTTGACTTAAGTTTATAAACTTTTAAATTTTAGTCAATTTAACTTAATAAGTCAATTCTTTTTTTTTTTTTTCATTAATTACTATGTAATCTCTATAATTTTTTAAAATTATATTAAATAGTTCTTATATTTTTAAAATTATACTAAGTCGACTCTGCATTTTGATTTCATTAAAAAAAATGTCATTTCATCTAATAATACATTAAATTATTGTAAAAAATTTATAATATCGTTGATTTTTATTTTAATTTTCACTTTTTATCAAAAAAAAAAAAAAAAAAATCAATAATACAACAACACAACACTGAACAAATAAAAAAAAATGTTTAATTATAAAACAACAAGAAATCATAAGTAGAATAAAACCCATTGTGAACACGTTAATCATAAAACCCTGAAGATTAAGATGGATAGCATTTAGGAATTAAAGCCAAGGCTCTGCAAATGGGGCATATGTTCTCTTTCATAACCCGCTTCTTTTCTTTAAGCAATATGCATAATACTCATGCTGGCAATAATATTTCGATCTTCTCTTGGTTTTTATATAACCTTACTATTCAACAACAAAATGGCAACATCAAACACTCGCATCACGCATTAGCATTAAAATAAACATACCAATGTTACAGTTTGTTTAGTTCATAGTGTTCCATATGCAGCATCATTACCGCCAATTTGTATTTCATAAATTATATACAAGTGAAGAATAATTTTTTACCTGGTTTATGGAAATACTTATTCTATTTCTTGAAATCAAATTTAAAGCTAATTTCTCTTGGGAGTGGCGTTTACCATTTAGCAATGTTTTCAAAGCCAAATTAGAAGTCAAAACATAGCTTTGTTTCCAGCTACAATTGGCAGATGCACCAGAAAAATCAAAGATCCGATAAAAAAAAAAGTCAGATCATTTAGTTAAAGCTCGTCCACATAAGAAATCAAGAATAACCGCATCAAAGTCAAACAAATATATCAGTTAAGTCACGGAATTCAAATGGGATGTTGGCTAATTCAACAATCTCTTTCACACAAGGGAATTGGAAAACGACGATGATAATCAAAAAAGGGTTATCAAACGATTTGTTGTTCGGTGTATTTTCCATGGAAAAGGAACAAAAATAAAAAAAACTTTGATTCTTGAGATTATCAGGTTGAACAAAAAAAAAATTATGTCTATTTTATAGATGCTGTCACGTCCCAATTTTGAAAAAAATTATATCTAATACCCATAAAACCCCCTATTATAACTCATATTCAGCACCCATTTTAATAATTTTATAATTAATATCATCTATCTAATTATCATCATTATTAAGCAATTCCATATCCAACACTTTCCATACATTTTGGATAACAGTTAGAAGTATTAGTTACATATCTAACTCACTTAAGTATATAACCATGAAGCTTCTAGAGTTTACAAAAGAAAATATAAACACTGATAATTACATTATAAAAGATAAGTTGGTTCTACTGAAGAATGAAACTTTGGAACCGCTCTACTTCTAACCTGAAAATGTTTAACCACTAAAAGAGTGAGTATAAAATACTCAATAAGTCAAATATACATTATTATACAATAGGTTAGATAAGTAACAATAAATAAGTGATACAAATGAAAAGTTATGTAGATAACACACTAAATACCTAAATTAAGGGAAATGGATATCAATAAAGGTCAATGATCAATAAATAAAGTAAAAGTATCATATATTTATGTAGATGTGACAGATAAAGAGCCTTGAAACACATATCATATCATATCAATCTCATGTAAATTACATAAGGCGAGTTAGGTTTTATGGTTAGGATATTAACCCTTTCCAGTTAGTGTTACAATGTTCATTATGCACAATGCTGATGGTACTCACCCACTATTCCATTGTTAAAGTAGCTTTGTCATATCAACATAAAATAGGCAATGGGAAGCAATTACAATAACAAATAATCAATAGAAACAATAAGGTTTCATTAACAAGTCAATAGGCTCTTCAATATATCATTAATCATTCAATGACAATATAATTTAATAAACAAGTTTTAGGTTCATTGTAGGATATGCCAAATAACATGAATTATCAAATACTGGTTAGGTACAAAAGTAGCCAACAAAGATCAGTTGCGCTGGCAAAATTGGCTAGCCATCGTCGTTGGCGACGATGACAATGGCTTGGTAGGCTTATGAAAATTTCAAAGGGGCATTTCATTGATCACTTGGTGTGCACACTTTGAGAACTATTTTGGTAGTTTTTGAGGTAAGTTCATCAATGCCCAAAGTTTACATATCAAGTTCGTATTGTAATAAACACATTGGAAATAACAAATCAAATATTTAAACAAGGTTAATCAAGGAAAATTTGGCTTGAAATCAAAGAAAAATCAAGGAAAAATCTACATAGGTGGTTCGGCCAACATGTCCAAGTCAAGCAATTGGGTTTCATAATTTCAAATATAGATTCAAATATGCATAATAACATATATTTAGCTCATCTCAATTGCTAGATTAACCAAAATCCTTCAAAATCCACAGCTTGAATTTCAATGCTCTAAATAAACACATATGCTCATTTTTATCATTTCCATTTTATTTTTGTACTACAATCAATTAAACATCATATTAACATTTAATTTTATTAAAATTTCTAATAATTAACTCAATTTATATTTTTTCCCAAATTCTAGGATTTTATATTTAAGGTTTTCCTTTAATATTCACTACTAGCAGCCTTGATTCATTTACTGTTATCTTGAGCTACAAATGTCCAATTATTTTAATTCCTTTTCCTACTTAAACTATACATCTCAAGTTCTAACATATCCTTAATTTAAATTAATCCAAGTACTATAAAATTTATGGTGGTCATATGAAATCAGCCATGTTGTTCTGCAGTTCTCATCCAGACAGACTTTGCTATTATAGCTGCATCTCAATCCGTACACATCCAATTACAAAACGGTTTTGCAGGTATTTAGATCACATATAAATGAACATTCTTTTTTTTTTTTTTTTTTTTATGTTTTATACTTTTCCTAATTCAAACTCTAAGATTCCCAAATTAACAAAATACAGTAGCATTCCAACAGGGATATCAATCCAGACCAGTTTCACTTATAGCCTAATATCTCCTTACTCACTTCAAATTTTGTAAAACTGTTTCAGAAGTATCTATCTAAAACTTAAAGTTACAACTTTCATATTTTACACTTTGCCAAAATCTTTTCTTAAGACCATGAAAATTAAAGTATATGATTCTACTTTAATATATCTTAAATACTGAATTTTCTTAACAATAATTAACATATATCTCATGAGAATTGAAAATAAATCAAGTTAGGAAATTTACCTTAATTCTTTGGTGAAATTATTATTCTTCCTTTTGATAAAATTTAATCTTCCTTTGAATTTCAAGATAGTATTTTGATGTTGATAAGTTAAGTAAGCTTAAGAAATTATGTAGGATTGATTAGTTTTGAATTAAGATTGAATTTGGAGTAGAGTTTTTAGGTGGAAGAGTGAAAAGAAATGGAGGGGGAAATGATGGAAGATGAGCTTCGACCATATCATGAAGAGAATGGAGAACTTCCATTGAACTTGGCTCCTTAAAAACAATCTTTAAGTTTTTTAAAAAATGCACATTAACCCCCCTATTTCTAGGTATTTAGAAATTAACCCTATAATTTTTATATATTTATACTTTTGTTCCACTTTAATTTCTAATATTAATAATTAACATATTTTTTATTATATATTTAATTAGGATTCCAATGATGTATAGTTATAATTCTATTTTTTAACAAATACTAATGATCCTTAGTTTGAATTTTGATAATTTAATTACACACACATATATATATTATATACTTAAAAAAAAATAATTACCCTATTAATGCACATAATGTAATCTTAAGTGTTGTATGAATTTTTTTTTTAGAGTATTACACTCTACCTTTTCAATAAAATTCATCCTCGAATTTTCACTTTCACTAACTAAGAGCTTATGACATGTCTTCTTTACTCAATCTATTGTCATACATTTACATCAATTTCATTTGAACCAACCTATCCTACGTATTCATTATAAATCATTTATGACTTATATCAATACATTGCTATGATTATCAATAACTTATGAGTTCTAATCAACCATTCTTAACTCCTATAGAACCTCAAATTTTTAGATACAATAACAATCCTTAGTAACCTTAAGAAGCAATCTTCTAATCATAAATCGGGTAGAATTTTTTTTAAAATTCTCCAGGGAGCAATAACCGAAAATTTATTAAGGACAATGGAAAATAGACATTAGAGTGAATTATAGAATTTAAATGACAATTAAATCAAATAGAATGGACAATATGAACATAGTTGAAAATGCTAGAGTATTAAAATTATAGCAAAATAAATTGAAAATACTTAAGAGTTAATTAATGGATTAATTACTAATTAATCAAGGATTAGCCTAAAAGTCAAAAAAAGTGGCTATATATATATATATATATATATATATAATTTAAAATGATTTAAGTATGATTTTCTTTTCTTTATTTCTTTTTCTTTATTTTTTTTCCCTTATTTACTTTTCTCTAATTTTTCTATTGGGCCATTTTTTACATATATAGATAAATATGACAAGAAGCCATCATCTTCTTCAATTTCTTCTCCCATGGCCGAAATATTGAAACTTCTCTCCATTGAAAAATTTTCTTCTTAGCTTCCTAAAATCATTTGATCTATCACAAATTCCTTCACAAAGAATTCTTCTCCCAACCTCTAATTGAATTATTTGGGCTTAGATAGAGATTTGATGCAATTTTTCTCCAAGGTAAATTTCTTAACAAGTTTTAAAATTCATTTTTGATGAGTTATTTGAATGATTAAGTGATAGGATGATATTTTTAGAGTAGAGAAATTAATTGGGAATTCTGAAATTTTCTATCTCAGGAATTTCCTGTGACTTGGCAGAAAATTTGGGTTCTATTTTCGTGCCCTTATAGATAGAATTTGAAAATGTAAAAAACATAAAAGTTGTAAATGTGTATGTGTAAAATATATATTCTTCAGAACATTTTGATTGAGTCCTTCTGTGTTGGGAGATATGAATCTCCAAACATGACTGACTCGAATAGGGTTTCATTTCTGTGAAATTCCTGAGACTCAACAGAAAGTTATAGCTAAGTTTTGAGGCCTTTAATATAGGAATTTGACAATATTCAAAACATTAAAGTTGTAGATATCATTTCAAGAATATTTACATTAAAGTTGTAGATATCATTTCAAGAATATTTTTTCTTCTGTAACTTTTAACAAATTTTCACTGTATTATTAAATATGGACCCCTGAGACAGACTAGCTTGGGTTAGGGATTTCAGAAGTATAATCCTTATGAAATTTATAAATATGAGGATCTTAGGATCCGAATTAGGGGAAAGTTAAAACATAAGAAATGTGTAATTATGTTTTAGCTATAATTCAGTAAAAACAGAGTAGTATTTGGATCTATACATAATGAGTTATAAGTGAAAAATCAGGATATGCTCGGGTAAAAATTTTAGGATTTTTGAATGTTGTTTAGAATTTAGATTTGCTTGTTGTATTTTAATGTAATTAGGTTTCTAAATTGAGATTTATGATTGTTATAGCTGCACAAAGGAGAGATAAAGGAGAAGACAAGGAAGTAGAAGACTACCATTTTAGTTTGTGCTAGGTGGTTGGACACATTGGAATTTTGGGGTGAGTAACATATATATTTCTTTACTTGTTGTCTTTGTATATTGTTTCCTTGAAACTTCCCTAAGAAATTATATTATTATTAAAGTTTCTTGATTATGTACCCATTGTTAATTAAATCCTTAATATATATAAATATATTGATTGATGTTCATTATTGGATAATATTTTTACTTACCCTATATATGGGACCATTGACAGTACTGCTCTCCCGATAGGGTAAATGTTTATTCATCGGGCATTATGCACAGTGTATTGTATTGGGGACCCTATCTAGGAGGGGGTTAAAGTCCTAAACGTACAATCTGATCAACTATATGACTATTGACATGCTACTTAACTGCAGCCTCTATCCATTGTTCATTGGATTTTGCTAACTGTCATGGATATAGAACATTTGGTTCACAGTCTTTTCTTGCAAGTGACTAATGTTATTGATTATATGATTGTTTCTATTGAACCATATTGTACTTGAAACTTGATATTGAACTCTATTGGAAACCTTATTTCTTGGCATTGATATTATTATTTTGGAATATTGTAATTTGTTATTGAATGACCTTCTTTGTGAGCACCTAGCCTCACAAGTGAAGGAATATATATGTTATTTATTGAGATTCGTTGCACTCCTTTGTGGTTTATCCTTTTCAGGGTTTGATAGATAATAACAATTTCATTTCCTCTCTTTTCCTTCAGGAGTGGAATTTGTCTTATCTATGTAATGACTCCTTAATTGTATTTATGGATCTTTCTATAGTAGCTCCATGGTATGTAATAATGAATTTAGTAATGATATTGTAAAAATGAAGATATGGTTAATGAGATGTAAATATTACATTATATATGCAGT
>CANXYC010730313.1:0-15537 GCA_948193065.1 Aleurites moluccanus
TAGGATCACATCTCATCCTCTTCAGGAGTTGCAGCCCACCAAGACAATAGATGATCCTGAAATCAAGGCCTGGTTAGCCTTGGGTACAAAGACAAAGAAGAAAGGTGGTGGAAAGAAGAAGAAAGGTAAATGTAGATGAATAAGCAAAGTCTGTATACAGTTAGCTTATAAAGTTTATAATTTGTTGTATATACTTTATCTCGAATCTTGATGCAAATAGTTTATTAGAACTCTCATCTAGACATTGAGTGCCCATTTCTTGTTTGTTGCAGCTAAGAAGGGTGACAAAGCGGAGGAGTCCACAGAAGCTGAGCCAATGGATGCATCAACAAATGGGGCTGAAACCCAAGAATGAGTCTTAATGTTTTCTGCCCTTTATTTATTCAGTTTTGGTACTTTGTTCACCTCCTTGTATCTGTTTGGTTATGAAATGATTTTAATATAGTGTCTAGACAACGATCCTACATGTGGAATCTCATAAAGCCCTTTTATTTTACTATATCGTTTTAAATTTATATGTTCAATAGACAGTAGAGGAACGTGAACTTAGGCTTCAATAAACATCACAACATCTAAAGATTAGACTTGTATCTATTTATTAACGACGTCAAGATATATATGGTGCGTTATTTACAATTCCATCCAATCCTCACTGTTTGTGTTGCTAATCCCTTGAACAGTTTATTGTTCTTTCCTTACAAGTTACCACCTTTTTAAGAAACTAGTTTGCAGTTATTGAATTTGATGGATGTTTATTTAAACATAGCAATCGAAGTTTGAAGGACGATTTTCTGAAGTAAATGCCTTTTCCTTGGCATTATTTTTGTGGTAACAAAGAGCCAAAGTAAAATCATTTTCTGATAGGATTCTGAGGCTGATTGTTGTTTGTATGGTGATTGAACTTCATCCTCCAAGCAAAATAATAATACAAATAATAAATAAAACAAATGAATTCATTATATACATAGTATTTGAAATAATTTCTATTCTATTGAATTGAATTCTTTACAAAAAGCTTTTACATTTTAATTAATTTTTGAGTAAATGAAATGCACATTTTTGTTATTGCTATTGATGTTGTTACTTGTTTTCAACAAAATAAAATGTCGGCATATAATTATTTTTTTTTACCTAAATGGTATTGGGTTTTTAATTGCATGAATATTGATTATTTAACCACCCCAAGAATGACTTCGGTTTTCACTTAAAAATTGGAACTTTTCAGTATGATAGTTTCTCAAATTAAATCCACCCATTGCAATATTTTTAATGCAAAAAACTTAAGAAAATCTTAGAAAAATATTGCTGATTTTCCAGTCTCAAAATATAATTATTATTAGAAAATCAAACAAAAACTTGACTTATAGAATTATCATATTAAAAAAATAATAAAATAAAACTATCGGATTCAAAATCATACAAAATCTAGTAAAAACTTGACCGATCATAATAATATAGAATCTGAAGTGTGTTTAATTGAAAATTTTGAAAATACTATTTTAAAAAAAAATTATTTTTAAATTTTAAAACAATGTTTTATTTTTATATCCAAATATTTAAAAAATATTTAACATTTTTCAAACCCTCTATATATAAATATACTACTAATTATAATAAAAACAAATAGTAATTTTTGAAATAATAAAAACTGAAGTGTGTTACTCAGTAGTAAAATTACCTTAATTTTAAACACACCTGGTATAATAAAAACTGGTATA
Source organism: Aleurites moluccanus (assembly GCA_948193065.1). Lineage (NCBI taxonomy): Eukaryota > Viridiplantae > Streptophyta > Magnoliopsida > Malpighiales > Euphorbiaceae > Aleurites > Aleurites moluccanus. Next base: position 1,719 of record CANXYC010730313.1, read on the forward strand.
TAAACACACCTGAATTTAAGAGTAATTTTTACACGTAGTTGTGCTTGTGGATGTCTTACTTGAAAATTTACCAAAGATTGAGCTTGAATCATATTTGGAGTTTTGGAGTTTTTATTATTTAACTTATATTTTGTAATATACTTTGATAAACATAAATTATAATTTTCTTATTGAATTTATAATTTTGAATATTAATATAAAAAATATTAGTCACTTAAAAAATAATATTAAAATTATATGTATTGGTTTATATAAATTTTTAATTGAAATTTATAAAATATATTATTATGAAAAAAGTATGAGGTGATTTCATTTAATAAATACTTAAAATTTTATAATTTTGAATAAAAAAATAATATGTATTGATTTATGTAAATTTTTAATTGAAATCTATAAAATATAATAATATGAAAAAAGTATGAGGTGATTTCATTTAATAAATACTTAAAATTCTTTTAAACGATTTTTGTATTCAATTTTTATTATATATAAATATATAGGTTATACTTCATATATATATATATATATTATTGACTCATTTTTTTATATTAATATTTAAAATTATTGAAATTAAATAATAATTATTATTAATATTAAAATTAAGAAAATTTAAATTAAATAAAAAAAAGCCAGCCGGAACTAATTATCATTAGAAACTCGTACAGAAAACTTGATAACAGCATAGAATAATCATTAGAAAATCGAACAAAACCTTGACTGCAAGTAATAGCAGTAAAAAAAAAAAAATCATATTAGTAGAATTTTCATTCCTTTTTCCTCCGCTTTCTCAGGCACCAAACAGGGTGACAGACTCGGATTCAGCAAATTATCTTTACAGCTGTCACACGCACTTAATCTTGGGCCCACGTAGCATGCTCTTTTCTTCCTTTTACGAGAAGTGCTACCAAGGCTTAAAGAAATCCCTAACTTGCCATTCTTACTCTCACTATCTCATTATCCGTTCTCCCTTGTACGGCACGCAAGTAAGAACAAAGAAAACAGAGAAACCAACAATGTCGAGTACAACAGCCGCCAGCGATCCAGAACATAACACCAAAGAAGAAGAAGAGAGCGTACCGGCAGGCGAAGATGAGGACACCGGCGCTCAGGTTGCCCCAATCGTAAAGCTTGAAGAGGTAGCCGTCTCTACCGGCGAGGAAGATGAAGATGCCATCCTAGATCTGTACGGACTGGCTTCCTCCACTCGTGCTCTTTTTTTTTTTTTTTTTTTTAATCTTTTATTTCTAACAAATATATTTTTTTTAAACAGGAAAGCGAAACTTTATCGATTTGATAAAGAAGGTAACCAGTGGAAGGAGAGAGGAGTTGGAAATGTGAAGCTGTTGAAGCACAAGGTGTATGGCAAGGTTCGTCTTGTCATGCGCCAATCTAAGACTCTCAAGATCTGTGCCAATCATCTAGGTCTGCTTTGCTCTTTATTTTATTTTATTTTTCAATCGCTTATTGCTGATCAGATTAATCAATTTCAATTTCGTTAAATTGAAACTAATGCTAATTAACAGACCACCGACTTATTAGAGCTGCCAACTGTTTCACTGAGCTGGAAACAATTCATTTATTCCTTTACATTTTAGGGTAATTGCATTTTTAAGTTGGTGTAATGGTTTAATTTTTGGTTTATTCATTTTTTTTTCTATGTACATTTTCAGTTCTGCCATCAATGAATGTTCAAGAGCATAATGGAAATGATAAATCATGTGTGTGGCATGCTGCTGATTTTGCTGATGGGGAATTGAAGGATGAACTCTTTTGTATCAGATTTGCTTCTGTTGAGAGTATGTATTTCTCAATTCAGTTCTTTATGTAGCACAGTCAGGAATGGGCTAAGGTCCTCTGGATCATTACACTAATTGCACTAGATTGATGGATATCTGAGATGCAATTTAATGCTGTATTTTCTTAATAAATAGTAGGATTGAGCCAACAAATAAACTAATCTGAAAGATTGGTTAATGACTGATGGACTAGATTGTGATTTTAAATTGATCTGAACCACTTGAAGGGATATTATATACTATATATATATATACATTATTTTATTAGATGTAAATATGTTTATTAAGTTAATATTTTTCTGACCCTTTTCATGTTTTGAGTGTACATTCTTACAAATTTATAATGTTATCTTTTAATATGTTATACAATTAATGTAAAAATAAAAATACTAGGATGATGACATTATATCTGCTTATGTTATTAACGAGTGTTAGAAAATGTAATTTTTATTAAATTATTATTTTGAAAGATTATATTAATGAAATTTACATTTTAATGAATTGTTCTAGATTAATTTGACTCGCTCAAAAATACCAGCCGAGTCATTAAAGGGTTAATTTGTACTAATGGTTCAATACAAAAAAATGCCTAACTAAACCATGATCACTTCTACTGAATATTAATCCAGCTCAGAGAGAATGGAGTGCAATAATCATGAGCCTACAAATTTTCCCCATTTTGACTTAGTGCTGTAAACATGATATTGCACATGACAGGCTGTATAGTTCTTCATATTGCTCAAGTTATAGTTTATTCTGTTTAATGCTGTATCCATCTATCATCTTTGCATTGTGATGTGGCATTAAAATGATAAGTTTAATAAAGATTTGTATCATTATGAATGCACCTTTATTCCAGTGGGAAAATCATGCAAGCATTACAAAAAGTCTACATCACTGTTTGTTTTGTTTACTTGGTCTTAAACTTCTGAGTGCTTGTTATTTTGATAGGCTGTGTAAATTTTTCCTTATTGTATCTTGTTTGTTTTTTATTATTTTCAGCATAAGGGAATGAGTACAATAATGAATGTTCATTTGCATGAGCAATACTACATTTGTATCAGATGAGAAAATTAATGATTTTCTCACCAATTTAGCTTGCATTTTTGTGTCAAGTTGAGTCTGCTCAGATGATTTCCCTTTTGTGTTAATTTGAGATATGCTCTGTTGCATTATGTCTGTCTGTCTGTCTGTCACAAATTCTGCAATTGGATTTTGGAGCCATTGGTTTATGATGTCTCTGATGACTGGTGCTTGCACATCTATTAGATTGCAAAACCTTCATGGAGACAGTTCAAGAGGTAGCTGAAACTCAGGAAAAGAAAGAAGAAAGTAAAGAGGCTGCAGATGCTGCTGGACTGCTTGAGAAGTTGAGTGTTATGGATGGTAAAACTGATGAGAAAGAAAAGGAAGAGGTGTCTATTGAAGCACAGGAGCAGAGTGAAGCTGAAGGTGAGAAAGCAAAAGCAGAGGCAAAAAAGGAAGATGAACCTGCACCATCAGCATAAGCATGAAAGGTTCAAGGATCTTGTTCTTTTCAGATGCGGTTTGCCTTCTGCATAGGCTCAGTTTTTGAGTGGTTAGTGGATGCCATTTTTTCCACAGGTTTGGGATTGTTCGAATATGTACACAGTTTATTGATTGTGTTGGAACAGGTGGATGGTTTTGGTTTTTCTTTTGGTTAGGTTGGGATCTTAATTTACAGAGTAATCATATTTCTAGGGGGAAAACTAGGACAGTGCGTAAGAGTGCTGTCAAAGTCGAGTGTTAAAAGATTTATCCTTTTTTCTCCTCAAATTATAATTCCCCTTCATTTTTGTGGTTTCCAAATATTATGATGATGAGTTCCTAAACCTTGGATTTGTTTCAGCAAGTTGCATGCTATTTGCTAGTTGCTTGACAAGTTGTTTCATATTTGCAACTTTCATTTCTAGTAGTTCAATGTTTAAACTACTACAATCACAATCCTGTTTGCATTAAGGATGAGCCGAGTATTAGTGGAAGGACAATTTTTTTCCTGCGTGTGGGATAAATAGCCTGTTTCATGCGAGGGTGCAGCAATGAATCTGCAGAGGAATGTTCATAATCCTGTTTGGCATTGATGTGTTTACGAGGATCTTGACTAAAATTTTGAGCATCATGTTTGGCATTGATGTAGTTTTGGGGATCGTGGCTTGAATTTTTCAGAATCCCATTTGGCAAATTGGATCAATGTTTACTGGTAACTATTTTATTTGTTTTTTTTAATTGACTAGGTTTGGTTGATTTTGCAAATTCTTTTACAGGGTTAAACTAATTTAGAATTATTCGTTTAAAAATATTACTTTCATGTATTAAATATTTTATAATGATAAATATTCATTATTATTATACATAAAAAAAAAAATCTCTAAAAGAAAGAATATACATAAAAAAAAAAAATTGTAAAATTATATTTAATTGAATAACCTATTAAAATGTTAAATTATATTTTGATAAGAGTATGTGCCTTAGAATTAATTTTTAGAAGAATATTTATTTAATAATCATATTCATATCTCGCAAATCATAAAATATAGGTAAAAATATCACTCTGATTCAGTTTGGTTAATAATTAATTTTGTAGATAAAAAAAAATCAATAATTGAATATATTAATTTGGTTAGCCAACTTTTTTTAGATAGTTTCGTTTGGTTTTGGTTTTTCAGATTTATTTTGTTGGGCCTTGGATGAAGTTTAAATTTTGTTTTGTCCATGACTTAACATAGAATAAAATAAAATGATTTTTAGTTACTTTTAAGTTTTGCCTAGTTTATAATTTGATTTTCATAATTGATGGAACAAAAATTTGATGTATAATTTTTAAGACTAGTTATTTAATGATTATAAAACCATTTTATTTTTATTTGATGAATCAAACAAATCATTATATCTAAGTAAGAAAAGATTAATCAAGTGGCTTTCTTATTCATTTCTAATGACACTACTTTTCTTACGGATTTGATATATTATAAACTCTATATTGTATTTGATCATTAAAAAACAATTTATTCGGTGTTGAAGTTTCTCTTATAATGATCAGATTTCGTTTGATTTCGTTTTCGTGTGTCATTTTTTATCGCTAATTTGTGAGTGTTTTGCGTTTATTTACTCTAAAATTAAACGTTTTTTAACTGTTTTATTATCTTTTAAACTTTATCAGTGAAGTTTTTAAATCTGTTATGATTTAAATTTAAAAATTATTTATTGTTACCACCTGTATTTTTTATGGTTTTTTCTCTTAATTTCTCGTATAGTCTTTTTATTTTTTCTCAAGTTATGATTTTTCTGAATTTTTGTGGGTATAAAATTTTTGAGATTATTTATAATCTCATTAATTTTATACTGTTTATCTTTAATGAAATTTAATTTCTGTGAAAAAAAAAAAGGATGAGCTTTTGGTATAATAATAATAATAATAATAATAGGTTTTAGGAGTTATTTGAAAGGAAAAACGAGGAAATGTTGTTCTCCAGTAACACCAAAACTCAATAGTATTGTTGTAGATTATTCTTATTAATGTAAATCGATATTTTACCCAGCATTAAATAATAATTTACCATTCTTTTTTTGTTTTTTTTTTTAATCTCGTTATATATATAATTATGCTCGGTAAATGAGCAGCGATCTTCGGGGCAGGGGCGACATAATAAGAGGTGCGGAAAATAAATACCTAGTTGCCTAATATTTCTATTTGATAGTCTTGGTTTTTCATTGATAGCATCGTAACTACAAACAAACAAACAAAACAATGGCAACTACAACTGCTGCTAGCGATCCAGAACACAGCAGCAAAGAAAGAGAGGAGGAAGATAACGCCGCCCCAGCAGGCGAAGACGAGGACACTGGAGCTCAAGTTGCTCCAATCGTAAAGCTCGAAGCGGTGGCAGTAACCACCGGCGAGGAAGATGAAGATGCCATCCTCGATCTGTACGGAGTCACCTTCCATACTTTTGTTTTATTTTTTAATTTTATTTCTTATAAAAATATTTATTTTTGTTAACAGGAAAGCAAAGCTTTATCGATTTGATAAAGAAGGTAACCAGTGGAAGGAGAGAGGAGTTGGAAATGTGAAGCTGTTGAAGCACAAGGTGTCTGGGAAGGTTCGTCTTGTCATGCGCCAATCTAAGACTCTCAAGATCTGTGCTAATCATCTAGGTCTGCTTTCTCTTCAGTTAATGGTGTATTATTATTATTATTATTATTATTTATCTTCGTCTTATAAATCAATTACAGATAAAATTTTAGATTCACTGAATTGTCCACCCTCGTATTGTTGATGCCAACTGTTTTACTGGGTTGAAAATAATTTACTTTTTCGTTTTATTATTCTTTCCGGGGTGATTTCATTTTTAATACTGGAATCAATCAACATTAATGTCGATTTTCTTTCATTTTCTTTCTCTTGTTTTTTCTTGATGTACATATTTTCAGTTCTGCCATCAATGAATGTTCAAGAGCATCAAGGAAATGATAAGTCATGTGTATGGCATGCCACTGATTTTGCTGATGGAGAATTGAAGGATGAGCTCTTTTGTATCAGATTTGCTTCTGTTGAGAGTATGTATTTCTCACTATTACTGCTTAACATTGACTCCTTTTTTGGATTGCAGTACATTCTTACTTCCTGTACTTTTCGAACCGAGTCAATCTACTTGTCCTGTTTCCTACTGCTTTGACATATGAAAGCTTGGGTTTGTTTTATTTAATTGTAGTAAACTTTTTATCTAGACTGAGTTGCTTTATGAAATCTGTATTGGTGGAACCAATAAGTGTACAATGATTTTTGATTTTTCTCTTAGAAAATAAAAAAAAAGCGGAATAGAGGTGTAACCATGCTTCCAAATGTTTTTCATTGTAAATATGGAACCATCATACAGGAACGATAAGTATACATCATATATCTTTTTCTTGCTCCTTTTACATTGTAGATTGTTAAGATGTCTTGTTTCCATCTGTTCTGTGAGTGCATATGTAACATAAATATTCGATATAGTTGCTTGAGAAAGTTTTGTGCAACATAGAAGAAATTGTTACACCCATGGCCCTGGATAGATATCTCATATGCTATTTGCTGCAGTATTTTCTTTCTAAATAATGATTCTGATTTTTTTTTTTGGTAAAAAAAAATGAAGCACGATAATCATGAGCTCGCACATTCTTCTCATTTATAAATGTTATATTTTCTAGGAAAATATAAACTGATTTACGTATAATATATGCATAAATATGGTGTTATGTTTATGTCTATTCTAGCTAAAAATGGTAATAATAATAATAAAAAACAAATTTACTTAAAGTTAATTTCAAAAGTATTATATAGATTTGTGCAATAATAGAATATTGTATCATCACATTATATAAATGGATGCCAGGCCGGTATGACATTATCCACCATGCCTGTTTATAAATTGGTTGGATTTGATCGACCCTATAAGATCAGTTAAGGTGGGTATCCGTTGAGGCAAGTCAAAAAGACCATCTCTAAATGCACATTGTAGATTGTATATGTTCTTCGTATTGCTCAAGTTCTAGTTAATATGTTTATTGTTGTACCTATCTATACATTGTCTTGTGGTGTTAAATATGATAGATCTAAGGATTTGTATCTTTCTGAATCCTCCCTCATGCTAGCATTATGAAAATGCTATATCACCAGTTGTTTTGTTTATGTGGGTGTAAAATTCTGGATAATGAAATTTTGAGCGCCTTTTATTTTGATCGGCTGTATAGTTTCTTCTCCCTATTATATTTCAATTGTGTTTGGTAACTTTCAGCACAAGAGAATACAATATTGAATGTTCATTTTTCGTGCGCAATGCTATATTTGCATTAAATGAAAAATTTAGTAATTTTCTCACCAATTTGGTTTTCATTTTTGTGTCAAGCTGAGATTGGTAGGTCAGATGATTACTCTTTTGTGTTACTTTTGAGATTTATTTCGTTGCATGATTAGTAATGCATAATGTCTATCTCTTTCCTCTCATATTGTGCAATTGGATTTTGGAGTCCATTGGTTTATGATGTCTCAGATGATTGATGCTTTCATATCTATCAGATTGCAAAACCTTCAGGGAGACTATTCAAGAGGTAGCTGAAACTCAGGACAAGAAAGAAGAAAGCAAAGAAGCTGCAGATGCTGCTGGACTACTTGAGAAGTTGAGTGTTGTAGATGGTAAAACTGACGGGAAAGAAAAGGAGCAGAGTGAAGCTGAAGGTGAGAAAGCAGAAGCAGAGGCCAAAAAGGAGGATGAAGCTGCATCATCAGCATAAACACGAAAGCTTCACGGATCTTCTTCTTTTCTGATGCAGCTTGCCTTCAGCACAGGCTTGGTTTTTGAATGGTTAATGTATGTCATTTTTCCCATATTTTGGGATTGCTGGCATATGTATACAGTTTATTGGTTTTGTTGGAACTGGCGAATGGTTTTGGTTTTTAATTTGGTCAGTTTGGAATTGTAATGTATCAGACTTGGATCAATATTTCTTGGTAAAATCCAGGGCAGTTATAGCAAGGAAGAGTGCTTTCAAGGTTGACTGTTTAAAAACTTTTATCCTTCTATCCCATGAATTAGAGTTGAATACGCCCCCTTTTTTTGTCGTATCCAAAGGGTAAAATGACGAGTTGATTCACCTTGAATATAAATAAGGTAGTTGCATACCTGATTTTATTTGGTATAGCTGAATTATTATTTAGATATTGTTTGGTGTTAATTCATGGAGAATTATTTCTTAAAGAAAAAAGTATTTATAAATTTTAATATTTGGTATAATTATAAAATTCATACAAGTATTTGCTTTACTAATCTTTATTAAAATTTATTAGATTTCATATTTTGTGTTTTCTGTTAAGTTCAAAATTAAATTTATTAACTCTGGTTCTAGTATAAATTTAAATTTATATCTATATCAAATATGAAAATGTGGTTTTGTAAATAAATTTTATAAATTATTTATTAGAAATTAAGTAAAATTTAAAGGTAAGGCTCTCATTTGAAAAACAAAATAAATAAATAATACTCTCATGTTTCATTTTTAAAAAAATTATTAAAATCCTAATGAGAGGATTAACATCTCGAAGGAATGAACTTACAAGAATTAGTTAATTCATTTTTAAAAATAAAAGATTTTTACTCATTGATCTTGTTAAATTTAATACATCTTAATTTATAATATAATATTTGATAGAAAAATAAATTACATTATTGAATAATACAATAAAATCATATTTTATTATTTAAAATGCTTTCTTTTACTGAACTTATAATATGTTATGGTTTCTAAAAAAGATTAATTCATAATCAATTAAAATAATATAATTATTTAAAAGTTAGACTGAATTTTATTTTATAAATTTGTCATTTCTTTTCCTCCACTTTCGCAGGGACCAAACAGGGCGAGAGATACTCAATACTCGGCAAATTTATCTTCACCCCTGTCACTGCCGGGTATCTAAAAATTTTTATAAAAATTTATAAAAATTATAATTTAATAGTATTTCTTATAATAAATTTAATGATATATTTTTTTATACTAAATAAAAATTAAATGAATAAAAAAAAATATTATAAATTTTATATATTATATTTAATGATTTAAATTTAATATATTTATAATATATTTTTAACTATAAATTTAATTTTTATTTAATATAAAAAATATATCATGGATTTATAATTACTGTATAAAAATACAGAGTATCCTCAACCCGTCACGCCCACTCCAGCTTGAGCCCACATAGTCTGCTGTTTCTCACTTATATAAGAGGTGCTGATTCTACCAAGGGCACACAAAAACCCTTAATCTGCTAATCTCTCATTCTCTTGCTCTTTTCTTTTATTTTTTTGTTTCATTTTTACAACCAGCCAAAGCATGGCGAGTACAACCTCTGCTAGCAATCCAGAACACAACACCAAAGACAGAGAAGAGGAAGGGAACGCACCTGCAGCAGAAGATGAGGACACCGGAGCTCAGGTTGCCCCGATCGTCAAGCTTGAAGAAGTGGCCGTCACCACCGGCGAGGAAGATGAAGATCCACTGCTCGATCTGTACACTCACTTTCTCTACTCTCTTCTAGGGTTTTTATTTTCTTTTTAATATTATTTCTTAAAAAATATATATTTGTTTTGGTTAACAGGAAAGCGAAACTTTATCGATTTGATAAAGAAGGGAACCAATGGAAGGAGAGAGGAGTTGGGAGTGTGAAGCTGTTGAAGCACAAAGTGTCTGGCAAAGTTCGCCTTGTCATGCGCCAATCTAAGACTCTCAAGATCTGCGCTAATCATCTTGGTCTGCGTTTCTCTTTAGTCTTTAGTTTCTACTAAGCAGACCATTACCAACTGTTATTTACTGATTTATAAATAATTTATTTATCCTTTTATTCTTTTTGTGGTGATTTTATTTTTAGTTAAAATCATCATTTAAATTATAATACTGGAATCAATCAATATTAATGCTGTTCATTATTTTTTTTCCTCTAATTTTTCTATTTAAATTTTCAGTTCTGCCATCAATGAATGTCCAAGAGCATCATGGAAATGATAAATCATGTGTGTGGCATGCCACTGATTTTGCTGATGGGGAATTGAAGGATGAGCTCTTTTGTATTAGATTTGCTTCTGTTGAGAGTATGTATTTTTCTGTTCAGTTCTTTATCTGCCACTGCTGCTTAACATTGGCTGTTGTGCTCGTTACTGGATTACAATGTCTTTTGTCTTCAATATTATTTTCCATAGGTTCAAAATTTTAAAATATGCTATGATAGGAAATTTTTATGCACACTGTATTGCTTTATGAAACCTGAATTGGTGAGAACTGACTAGTGTAATTATTTTTGTTTTGAACATTTTGCTGAAGAAAGATGAGAGGAAGCTAGAGACATAGCCATGCTTTCGAATGAACAATGACTTTAAGTATTTATTTTCTTGCTTCTGTCTTGTGTGTGTCAGCACGTATAAAATATTCGCTTTAGCTGCTTGAGAAAATTTTAGAACAGGGAAGGAACAGTCAATTTTACTTGCACAGTAGACAAGGTATTGGAAATGAACTTCTATATTATTACACTTATGGCACTAGATAGATATTTCATAGTAATCCCGCTCATATTTGATGGCTAGAAAAATGAAGCACAATAATCATGGGCTAAATAATTTCTCTCATTTTTACTTGGTGCTATAAACATGATATTGGACATGACTGACTGGATATGTCCTTCATACTGCTCAAGATCCAGTTTAATCTGTTTAATGCTGTACCTATGTATGCATTGTGATGTGGCATTTATGTTTAAGAAGGATTTGTATCATTGTGAATCCACCCTAATGCTATCAGGAAAAATCATGCAAGCATTACAAAAATGCTACATTAATGATCAAAGGTTGCTGTTTGTTTATGTGGGTGTGGAGATTCTTAATGATGAAATTCTAGGTGCTTGTTATTTTGATCAACTTTATAGTTTTTCCTCCATTATATCTTATTTGTCTAGAGTAATGAATATTCATTTTGCTTGAGCAATGTTATATTTGTATCAGATGGGAAAATTAATATTTGCATCAAGCTGATACTGGTAGCTCAGAGGGCAATTCTGTCTCTTTTATATTACTCATGAGATTTACCTTATTGCATACTGCATAATCTCTTTCTTTCTCGTATTGTGCAACTTTATTTTTGAGCCATTGGCTGATGATGTGTCTCTGATAATTGATGTTTTTATCTCTGTTAGATTGCAAAACCTTTATGGAGACAGTTCAAGAGGTAGCTGAAACTCAGGAAAAGCAAGTGGAAAGTAAAGAGGCTGCAGATGCTGCTGGACTACTTGAAAAATTGAGTGTTGGTGGTACAAAGGAGGAGAAAGAAGAGGAAGGGGTGCCTGTTGAAGCAAAGGAGCAGAGTGAAGCTGAAGGTGAGAAAGCAAAAGCAGAGGCAAAAAAGGAGGAATGAAGCTGCATCACCAGCATAAACATAAAAGGATCTTGTTTTTTCCAATGCCAGCTTGTCTTCAGCATGGGCTTGATTTTTGAGTCGTTAGTGGATGTTATTTTGCCCACAGGTTTGGAATTGTTGGTATATGTACACAGTTCGTTGATTGTGTTAGAACTGGTGGATGGCTTTTGGTTTTTCTTTTGGTCAGTTTGGGGTCGTAATTTATTTAGTATCAGTTTTGGATCACGGTTCAAAACCAGAGCAAATACAGTACAGAAGAGTGCTTTCAAGGTCGATTGTTAAAACTTTTATGCTTCTTTCCCATTGAATTAGAGTCTTTTTCTTTTTTTATTCTTCTTCCATTTTTCTGGTTTGCGAAGGTTCTAATGAGTTGCTTTTCCTTGGATGAAAGTAACTTAAGTTGCCTTGCATATGTGGTTTTGTTTGGTAAAGTTCATTCTTATTTTCTAAATTACATTTGCTAGCAGTTGGAAGTCAAAACTACATTGTACCACAATTAAGTCTGTAGGTTGCTAGGGAGATAGAATTATGGCATGGCGGTGATCAGTTTAGGATCACACAATAATGCGCTCTTAACGTTAAAATAAAGTGCTTATCATCTGCCTCGCAGGGCTGATGCAAATACTAGAAACCGTGGCTTGGATGTTAGGTTTCCTAGGGAGATCAGGGAACAGAGACTTCATCGACATTTAATTCAATAGTTATTCTTAACTTTCTTTTGGCCGTTAAAATAAAATAAAAATAAATTCCTTAGCGTTGGTCAAAATTAGTAAGAACATAGATTTTTTTTTAGTGAAACGCCAATTTCATAAATAACTAGTGAAAGATATAATTTTTGATTATTTAACTATATTATGCTTGTAGTGTATTGTATTTCATGAATCAAACAAAGTTCAGCAATTAACTTTCCAATTTATATCTAATTATATTAGATTTATATATATATATAGCTCCGTTACAAAACTATACAATAAGTGACTTCTCTTTAATGTCATTGAAGGAGTAGAAGGTGAATAGTCCTTTGCCTTTCTTAACACCTCTTCGCTTCCCACATTAACGCCAAGTCATAATACAACTTTTTTGTTTCTTTGGTTAAGTATTATATTTATTAATTTTTTACTCTCCGTTTTCACTTAAATATCTTAATTATAAAATACACAAATTATTAAAAAAAATTATTTATTTATTTTAATTTATTTATTATTTTAATCTATCTTTAACTTTCTAATTTTTTCATATTCTATATCTCATAATTAATTTTTATATTTTATAATAAAATTATTATTATAATATTATAATAACATATAATTTAAATTAAAAAATAAAACATATCAAAAAGAAACTAATTGTTGTAAAACTCGTTCACTTTTTCGTTTTGTCCTAGAATTCTTAAAAAATCTCATATATATGGTGAATAAAAATTTCACAAATGAACAAAATTCTTTAAAAATCAAAATATTTGCTTTGATTCTTAATATTTCAAAATTAACAATTTATTTAAAACTTTAATTCTTAAATAAAAAAAATTAAAATTCTTGCTACTCTAATAGTTAATATTTTTAAATTAGACTTTAGGACTTCAAATTTTAAAATTGATTACATTTTAATTTCTAATTAATTTAAAAGATTAAAATTACTCATTTTGAAAGAATAAAAATTAAAATATATATTAAAAAGCAAAACTCCGGTTTATTTTGCAACGTGCAAATGTACTCGTGTTTTTTTTTTTTTTTTTTTTTATCACAATTCTTTCATAAAATAAAGGCTTCTCCTTGATTAAAAGAAAACATCTCAATCTTAAATTGCAAGCAGCCACTTGAATACTCTTTTCAGAAATGATGAAGTGTATCAAACAAACAAACAAAATTCAATAACCAGGCATTACATGAGCAAAAGATCACAAAAGTTTAAAAAAAAAAAAAAAAATCAGTAATGACAAATTGACAATATACAGCCGTCAACCCCCGGGGGGGGGGGGGGGGGGGGGGGGGGGGGGGGGGGGGGGGGGGGGGGGGGGGGGGGGGGGGGGGGGGGGGGGGGGGGGGGGGGGGGGGGGGGGGGGG
>CANXYC010730353.1:0-153056 GCA_948193065.1 Aleurites moluccanus
TATATATATATATATATATATATATATATATATATATATATAAGTAATTTGATTCATTTACATTACTATCATGAAATAATATATTTCTTTCCAATGGTTTTAGTATGTTACTTTCCAAATAAATATAATTCAAAGCTTCAGAATTTTGGAAAAAAATATATATAAATAAATAGTAAAATAAATTAAGGCTCATTTATTTAGTTGAAGAATAAGAACACTTAGGAGGGTGTATTTAATTTAGAGTTTTAAATTTTTTTATAAATTTAAAAAATTATGGTGTATTTAATTTAAATTTTTAAAATTTTTATAAAAATAAGATGATATTCAATAAAAATTTTTAAATACTTTAAAAAAGTAAATAGAAATCAAGAAATATTCAATCAAAATTTTTATAAATTTTTTAAAAGTCTATCGATATTTAAAAAGTTATTAATTTTTAAATAAATAGGCTTTTAAAAACTTTGGATTACTTTTTATATTTTGAAAAATTTTGGATGACTTTTATTTTTTATATGCTGACTGGAGAAATAATCAAATCGAAAAAAATCAAATCAAAATAAATAATGAATTTATTTTTTAAAATTATTCATTTAAAAATATATATATATGTTGTATAATATTTTAAATATGTTTTATTTGTTATATTATTGCATAACTCTTTTTTTTTTATTAAATATTATAATTAATAATTTAAATTTTTATGTTAGCGTATGTATAAATAAAAATATTGACTAAAAGACTAATATAAAAATTAATTATAATAATTATTATTATTTATATATAAAATATAATAATTTTATATTTATATTTATATTTATATACTTTTATTTGAAACAATATTTATATTTTTTTTAAGTATAAATTTATTTTTTTTAATAATACGCTGCATGAAGTACGAGTTTTTTTAATTATTATATATTAAAACTGTAATATAAAAAAAAATTTGAAACTCTCTATATGCTTACTATTTGATTTATTTTTTATTATATTTTTTGAAATTTTACATAATTTTAAGTATTTTAAAAATAATTAAAAATAAATATTTACTAATTAATAAGATATTTAATATTAGAATTTAAGATTTTTATCAATTTTTTTATTTAATAATTTTATTTGAATAAATTAGATGAAAAATAAAAAATAAAGTTAAAATATATAAAAAATAAGATAATATAATATTTTTAATATATTATAATATAATTATTTTGATTATATAATATTTTTAATATATTATAATATAATTGTTTTGATTATATTTTTTATAATTCTTTACTTCTTTTATTGAATATATTATAATTGATAATTTGAATTTTTATATTAATATATAAAGTTAAAAATAAAAATATTGAAGGTGAGGCCGAATAATAATAATAATAGTATATAATAATTTTATATTAATATATCTTTCATTTAAAATAATATTTATATATTTTTTCCCCTTTATAAGGCATGAAAATTAATAAAAAAATATTTTTAATAATAAGTTATGTAAAATTCATTTTTACGAACTAGTATATATATAGCTTGAGTATATATAGAAAAAGTTAAAATTCTTCTTATATAAATTATTTTATTTTTTTTATAAATTTTTAAAAATTTAATATATTTTCAATATTTTAAAATATTAAAAATAAATATGAGTTAATTAATAGGATATTTAATATGAAAACTTATTTTTTTTTTATGTAAGATTAATTAATTTTATATTAATAATATTTTTTTTATTTTTTTTTAAAAAATATTGTTATTAAGAATAATAATTTACTATTAATATAAACAAAAATAAGAAATTTTTATTTTCTACAAATATCACTATTTTAAATCAATCAAAATTTATAAAATTCTATTTATATCTAAAAAAAAGTCTGTAAAAATCATTCATAAAATCATAAATTCTATAAAAATTAATAAAAATTCATAAAATTCTCAAAAAATTATTTATTTAAAAAAATTTATAAAAATCATTAATTTTCACGATTCAATATACCCTTTTAATATTCAAAATATAATTTAATCCACAATTAAAATTTTTAATTAATTTTCTTAATTAATTTATTATAATATAAAAAAGGTAAAATTACATACCAGATATAACATAATGGTAAGTATATATTTTTCTGAATAGATGGCATTTTGATACTATTTTTTATGATATTATAGTAAATGTTATAATATAAAAATAAAATTTATTTTATATAATATTTTCAGTTAATTTTTTTTGAATGAATAGCTTTAAACATATTACTACAAATAAAAATATAAAAAATTTAAATCAAAATTAAAAAACACTAAGACAGACATTTCCCACACGTGCAAGACTGAAACAGAAAAAATCTCCATCATTCTTGGCTCATTGACTGCTGGGCTTAATACCTTGCCTCACCCAATCCTTTCACATTCCTACCTTTTTTCATGGCCATTACAATAACTGCCATAAACCCATCTTCTCCAAATATCTTCTCAACCATTCCATCCCTGAAAATCCAATCCCCGTCACCTTCTTCTTTCAGTAAATCTACTGTAAGTTTAATCTCCAATGAAACTCCTTTTACCTATAACCCAGCAGCTACGAAGGCAGTAGCATTGGCAAGTGCCGCAGTTCAGGAAGCTAGAGAAGCGGTGCAATTGGTTTCTGAGAAAGAGAGGGAGAGAGATGGGAATGGTGATTTAGTAGCTAGAAGGAAGAAGAGAAGGAAAAGGAGAAAAGGGTTTGATTGTTTAGAGGTAGAAGAGGAGGAGAAGGAGAAGGATGAACAATTAGAGAAAGCTTTTATTGAGCATGTGAATGATGATTATTTAAGCCCAATTGAAGAGGCAGAGTTTTGTCTCCGTCTTAAGGTACTTTTCCCTAAAAAAATTTATCTATTCTTGTAATTGCTGGTTGAGTGCTAATTGGTGTTATTATTCTGGTAAATGGAAGCTAATTAGTAGTTAGTACTATATGCATACAATTAGTGCTAATTGGTCATTAAAATTCTCATAGAATTTTTCATTTTATGGAAAAATAATATTTTAATCTTGTTGATCTTTTTGCTATAGCAACTTGTTTTTTGATCAATCCATGTTTATTCATCTGAAAAGGCTTAAGTTCTTGCAAATTAACAGGACAATGCAAGACTAGAAGCAGCAAGAAAAAGAATTTCAGAAACTCAAAATCATGAACCGACTTCAAAGCAGTTGGCCAAGGCTTTAAGGATGAGGAAGAAGAGTGTAGATAAAATACTATGTAAAGGAAGAGAATCGCGAGAAAGGATTACTCACAACTATAGGAACCTTGTTGTATCCATTGCCAAAAGTTACCAAGGAAATGGATTAAGCCTTCAAGACCTCATTCAGGTTTTTGTGACCTTTTTCCCTTGAATATTCCTGCAAATGCTGTGATAATTGACAAATTGTGAATTTAACAGGAAGGCATCATTGGGCTTCTTCGAGGTGCAGAACGATTTGAATCAAAGAGAGGAAACAAGCTGTCAACATATGTTTACTGGTGGATCAAAGAAGCTATCATTACATCAATATCCAACAAGTCCAGACTAGTTAGATTACCAGTAAGAACCCCATGTGTTATAACCCTCAAAGATTTGGTTTTGTTTAGAGATGAATTTCATTTTGAAATGATATCAATTGTTGTTGATCTAGTGTAGGGAAGAATGAAGGAGAAGATAACAAAAATTGCAGAAGCTAAAATTGCCTTGGAAAAAAGATTAGGGAGGTTGCCTTCTTATGATGAGATTGCTGAAGTGGCGAATGTTCATGTTTCAACAGTAAGGATTGGATTTGAGAGTAGCAGATCCTCAGTTTCGTTGGATCGAGTAGTAAGTGATCAAGGTCGAATGACACTCCAGGTACTTCTGTAACTTCTACAATTAGCTAAATCTATTCTAGTTGTTCAATCTAGATCTGCTGCACCTACTGATATTGAATGAATTAATTTATCTCTTCTGTTGCAGGAGATAATACCAGGACCAGATGAAATGATACCGGAATATATGGTGAAAAGACAGCTACTGAAACAAGAATTGGAGAAGCTTCTTCAGACACTTAGTGAAAGGGAAGCATACATATTGAGATCAAACTTTGGACTGAATGGACAAACACCTCAGTCGTTGGAGGAGATAGGAGGATCATTGAAACTATGCAGAGAGAGGGTTAGACAGATTAAGAGCATTGCAGTATCAAAACTAAGACACAAAAGTATCATAGAAAATTTGAAAATATATATTGTATAGAATACTCTGCTGTTGAGTGTTGATAAATAGAAATTGAACATTTCTATATTATCTTGCTTGTAGTCTCTGTAGTGCCACTACCAATAACATGTTAGTTTGAACTATGTTAAGTGTTCCCAGAAAGTTTCAATGCTCAATGTATGATTAAACTCACTTATGTTAAAATCTTTTGGATAGATTGTTATTTGAAATAAATAGATATTTGGATTTGATATTATATTCTCATTCTTTTTTTTTTTAAATATTTCACTTAATAATTTATAAAGCACATTCATTTCAAATGATCATTTATCTTGATCTTTAATTAACTTATTATGAACTGCAGAAGCATTCAGTATATAAAAAATCAACCGATGTATCATCAAGCGTTTGTAGTCCAACGGTTAGGATAATTGCCTTCCAAGCAATAGACCCGGGTTCGACTCCCGGCAAACGCAAGCTTGGATATATTTGTATTTTTTATTTCCAAGATTTAAACCAGAAATAATATTAATAATAATTAGATTATTTGGGATAAAAAAAATCTAATATAATCTTCATTCTTACTTATGCAGATTGTGAAGGATCTAAAACGAAGCAGATGACAAGAAAATACAAAAGGATAGCTTAATAAATCTATTCCAGTAGCTATTGTCACCATTTTGCTTCTTTCAAACATCTTCACTAAAAGAATCATAACAATAACATGTCCTACTTTTGTCTTCAATTCATCTAGTGAGCTGATTTTCATCCATTTTGGTCTCTCCCACAAACCCCAAAAAAACAAAATGTTAAATTTTTTTTTCCTTTTTGGTAACATGGGAGGAAAAAATTGAGAACAAATTATATTAAACACATTCTAAGATATGAAACTCCGCAAACACAATCAAGGCGGACTAACTAATCCGCCCTACAATTTGCTTCTCTATAAATATGCTTGATCTTCACTTTCTAATTTTTCTCCAGCAGCTTTTTGATGTTAAGAACCAGAGTACTTGAAATTCTGACTCCAACATCAATTTATGCATTTATTGAGATTAGACCCCTTAATTTGATGTATTAAGAATGGAATAATGTTTTTACCTTCAAAGCAAACATAACCAATAATGAAGAGCCTTTTAGTGCTCGATAGACTTGGGGAGAAACATGAGAAGGCACATTATAAGCCCATACCGAAGATTAACATTAAAATTATAGCAAGATAAACATCTACTTTGAGCATAAACATGTTATACAAGTTCGTTTCTTGGAGAGAAGTGAGTTTTCTTGACCATAATTGGTGTCATGATGGAAAGAGAAGTTTGCAGGCTAATTATTTACATAGCTATTATGAAATTAACATGAATAATTCATATAAAAGCCTCTAGAAAATATCAAGAAAGTTACCAATAGCTTCGACTAAGCGAAGAACTATCTGTCCTGAGTGAATTCCTTTTAACACAGCTTGGTCCAACAGACTTTGTATGCGTCAACAATGTAAAACACAACCTTGTAAAGATCAGAAATGGGGTGAAATTAATTTTATACTAATCTTGACATAATTAAGTGCAATTTTACAGTAGTTCAGGTTGAGCTATTTCTTCATACTTCATAGATGGAGACAGAACCGAGCCCACATAGAGTCCAGGTGGGTTAGGGCCACCGGACGAAAAAAAAAATCCTATTAATTTATAAAAATAAAATTTATTTAATTTATTTAAGTACAATTTTTTAGATAAAAATAATTATTAACTCACTCAAAATTAATTAAAAATATTATTAGCTTATAAAAAAAATTTTCATTTATTCTATTTAAATCTAACTTCTAAATAATATTAATTTTTGACCTATCCAATATTTATTTTCTGATTTCAGGATACTGGATGGAAAATAAAAGAAATTTACATTCAAGAAGCACAAGAGTGATCCAGCCAATGAACCTCCAACAGCCAGAAGTGCCAAGAAGCGGAAATCAACAATTGTCCGCCATCACCATACTTGATTATGCATAGAAAAAGAAATTAATACTACGGATAGTAGGATGTAGAATCTGTCTTATTCTCTGTTTCATTTCATATTTCATATTTTTTTATATATTATATTATTTATAAAAAAATATTTAATATCAAAATATTTTAAAAAATAAGTGATGTGATATATAAAAATAATATAAGACATGAAATGAGATACAAAATGAATAGAAAATCTGAATTGTATACCACCAATGCACAATTAATGAAAATGGGGATGTTCAAATCTTGAATATTGTCTATGTAATTGGAATTTCAATCAAGAAACTTCATTGCTACCCATGTATATGTGTATATATATATATGTTAGAATACTTTAATTAGGAACATATACGGTCTTATTCAATTCTATCTGATGAAATTTTCAAACCAATTTATAAAATTTGAGTTGTAATTTTTCAAATTAAGTTGAATTATTTAACAAACATAATTTCTTAAATTAAAAATTGATGCATACATATATAAATGAAATAAAAATTTATAGAATATATAGATTTTATTTTATTATGTAATAATGTCAGATAATGATTAAATGGGATAAATAAACAACTGAATTTATATGCAAAATGATTTATAAGGTTTGATTTTATTTTTTGAATAAAGTGAAGTAAATAATTTTAATCTTGTGATAATATTTTTAAATCATATCAAATTATTTTAATTTTTAAATCAAATCAATTATAAAATTCAT
Organism: Aleurites moluccanus; assembly: GCA_948193065.1. Classification (NCBI taxonomy): domain Eukaryota; kingdom Viridiplantae; phylum Streptophyta; class Magnoliopsida; order Malpighiales; family Euphorbiaceae; genus Aleurites; species Aleurites moluccanus. Next base: position 6,909 of record CANXYC010730353.1, read on the forward strand.
TGATCTGTTTTTTTTTTCTTTGGAGTATTAAAAAAAAGAAGTCGATCATAAATTTATTGCCAACAAAAAGTGATTACCGCTAGTTTATATCTCATCGTGCATAGCCTAACTTTAACCGAACAACCCTTTTTAATTTTCAAAGGTATTTAAGAGTTGATGATAAAATTACAGAATTACCTCCTAACTGCAATTTTGCTGTTGATAAACCATTTGTGTAAAAATTGTAAAGTCTAATCCAAGATTTCACAACACCATATTCTTTCATCACCCAAAAAGAAGATTGTCATCTCCAAATTGCTTAAACAGAGCCAACAAAAGCAAACCATCAAGCAATTCAATAGTCGCTCTTATAGTCCTCATATTAGGAGTAATTTCACCAATCAAGCAATCTGGAACTGCCATTTTCCTGAACAACTCATTCCCCAAATCAAAAGCCAGAATCACAAACAAAGAATTAACACTTCTTGAAGTAGAAACAACCCAATGGCAAGGTCCATTCAAGAAAATAGAAATTCTCTTTTTATTAGTATAATTTAGATTACATTTAGTCATACTCCAAAACCCTTTTCTCATTGAGTAAACCTTCACCAATTTAGGATACACAACAACAATCTTATAGTCATTGGTAATAGAATCAAACCCAAAACCAAGTGATATACTCTAGCAAACAGCAGTATAACTATTAGATTAACCATGGGAACAAATGTAAATGGGTTCTTAATGGATGGTGAAAATTGTGATGTGTTTATGTCTTATATCATTGAATGTAATCTTTATTATATACTTTCCACAAATTTAGTACAATATTGATTAGATAACTATTTTTTCAAGTTTGATAAACTTTGATCTTCCAATTAGAATTAAAGTGTAATTAACAATAAATTTTATAAAAAATTGAATTTGGGTAAAGCGCAGACTACCACCTAGTATTATTTTACACTTGAAGTTAGATTAAAGAAAATTAAAATGTATATTTTGTTGAATGTCTAAAAAATTTTACATATTATCTTATAATTTTATTTTTATATATAAGATGAAAAATTAATTCCAAAAGAAAAAAAATTTATTTAATAGAAAAAAAATGAATATAATTGGTGTTTTGACTCAGTGGTAATGTAAGATTATGCATACTGCTTTTATTTGGATGCATATGTGGAGAGTGTTGTTTTATTTCATCAAGGAAAGGGAATACTGCAGAAGCGTTCTTCTTCTGGTTCTGGTGTAAATAAGAAGAAGAAGAAGAAGTAGAAGAAGAAGAAAGGAATCAAGCATATGGAGACAGATTGTCGAAATCGAAGTAAGTGAAGAATTATAAAATTAAAGAGAAGAAAAACTGATGGTGTTCTTGAATACTAAGTTGAGTTGTATCCAAAGTAATACTACCCTTTCAACCAGCCTTTTTAATTGCAATACTTTTTCATCAATTTTAATAAAGTCTTAGATCTTTGAGTTGAATAGCTTTCCTTTTATTAGAAATTCTCAAAAAAGAAATGGCAAAGATGATGGGACTACTTGCAAATTGGAAATAATAAGCAAAATGTTACGAATGTTTCAACATCTTATATTTAATTTATATGAGATTTACACTTTAAAGTGATAACTGACTAAAATAATTTTTAATTAAATCTAGTTGACACTTATAAATTTAATTTATGTTAGGAAGTGAGTTGATACAACACTTCTATTACCAGATTTTCTAAAATACCATTTTCAAAAACAATCCAAAATCTCTCCAACTGAACAAGGCCTTGAGTGTTAGATTCATGGATCTCTTTCGAGTTCTTTGGATTGCCATTCTCCTTATCTGCTTAATAACAAGAGAATCTGTCTGCAATAAACATGCAGCATTTGTGAACTGCAAACCATCTGATAGAGAAGCTCTTCTTGACTTCAAAACTGGTCTTGAAGATCGTCATAACTTGCTCTCTTCATGGAAAGGAAACAATTGCTGTCAATGGTGGGGAATAGCTTGCGACAGAACTACTGAAGCTGTTATTTCAATTGATTTTAGCAATCCGCCAGAGCAATATTCTTCAGACGAGTATTCTTTTCGGGTATTGGGTGGGGAGATACGACCTTCACTAGCAAAACTCAAGTCGTTGAGACATTTGGACTTGAGTTTCCACTCATTTAATGGCACAATTCCTAATTTCTTTTCTTCTTTAGAGAACTTACAATATCTGGACCTTTCCTTTTCTGGTCTTGGTGGTATGTTCCCCAAAAATCTAGGAAACCTGTCTAGCTTGCAGTTACTTGATGTCACTTCTTTGGGAATAGAAGTCGATGATTTTGAATGGGTAAGTAGTCTTGGGTCACTAAAATATTTGGCAATGGATGCAGTAGACCTTTCAAAAATAGGAGCAGGATGGGTTGAGGCATTAAACAAGCTTCCATTCTTAACCGAATTGCATCTATCCCATAGTTTTTTTATCTAATTTGACCCCTTCTCTTTCTTCAGTAAATTTTACTTCACTTGCTGTTATTGACCTTAATGATAGCAACTTCAATTCGGAGTTTCCGAATTGGCTTGTGAATGTTAGCAGTCTCGTATCTGTTGACATCAGTACTAACAATCTGTACGGAAGAATTCCACTTGGTTTTGGTGAACAGCCAAACTTGCAGTTACTAAAACTGGATTCTAATCTCAATCTCACAGCAAGTTGCTCCCAACTATTTGAAGGAAGATGGAAAAGTATAGAGTTTCTTGATTTCTCCTTCAATAAGTTGCAAGGAAGACTTCCTGCTTCTCTAGGAAATTGGACATCTCTCTTTCATTTTGATCTATCTAGTAATGATATATCAGGTCCGATTCCAAGTTCCATCGGTATGCTTTGTAATTTGCAGCTTATTGATTTATCATTTAATAACCTGGAGGCTTTACCAGAATTTCTTCAAGGATTTGAAAGCTGCTCTTCTAAAAGTCCTTTGCCAAATTTGCAAAAAATTTTATCTTCATACAATCAATTGGATGGTATGCTTCCAAATTGGTTGGGACAGCTTAAACATCTGGTTGAACTCGATTTGAGTTATAACTTACTTTGCGGTCCCATCCCCAATTCTTTGGGAAATTTGAAGCATTTGTCTGTACTTCTTCTTAGTTCAAATAAGCTAAATGGTACTTTTCCAGAAACCTTAGAGCTGCTTTCTGAGTTGACGCTTCTTGACATTTCTTTCAATCAATTGACAGGTTTCATCTCAGAACCATGTTTTTCAATGCTAAGAAAATTGCAGGAATTGATTTTGTCAGGTAACTCATTCAATTTAAATGTCAATTTTCATTGGGTCCCACCTTTCCAAATCATGTCCCAGTTGATGAACTCGTGCCATCTTGGCCCTTCATTTCCTACTTGGCTTAGATATCAAAAAGAGATCACTTCTCTAGATTTTTCAAATGCTTCTATTTCAGGTTCTATTCCTAACTGGTTCTGGAACATTTCAGGTAATGTTGGAATACTCAATGTTTCTTTCAATCAATTAGAGGGTCAGTTACCAAATCCATTTAGTATAACTCCTTATGCACTTGTTGATTTCAGCTTCAATCTCGTCAGCGGACCCATGCCACTTCCAAAAGCGGATCTTGAGCTTTTAGATCTTTCTAATAACAAATTCTCTGGCTCCATACCGAATAATATTGGTCAAATCGTTTCATCCTTGTATTTCCTTTCTCTTTCCGGTAATTATCTAACAGGTATAATCCCAACATCAATTGGAAATATGTCTGTAGGCACCATAGATTTTTCCAGAAATAATTTGACAGGAAGATTCCTTCAAGTATAGGGAATTTAACTTTTCTCAATGTTCTTGACCTTCAAAACAATAACTTGTTCGGTGAGATCCTAACATCTTTGGGTCAGCTAATTATTCTTCAAACACTTCATTTAAGCAACATGTTATCAGGAGAAGTCCTGTTGACTCTTCAGAATTTGTCGAGTTTGGAAACTCTAGACCTTGGAAACAATAGGCTGACAGGAAAAATTCCACCTTCGATTGGAGAAGCTTTTCCACAACTTAGAATACTTCGCCTGAGGTCAAATATATTTTCTAGAGAAATCCCGTCAAAGATTTCAAATTTGAGTTCCTTGCAAGTTCTAGACCTGGCAGAAAATGAGTTTAATGGTATTGTTCCTTCTAGACTGGGAGATCTTAAAGCTATGGGTCAACAGCAAGCTGTTAATAGTTATTTGTTATATTGAAAGTATGCTTTGCAACACTGTTACCAAGAAAAATTAGATGTGATGATACATGGCCTTGAATTACAGTTCACCAAGACTCTCTCTCTTCTAACTAGCATAGATCTTTCAGGGAATGATTTTCATGGAGAGATACCTAAAGAAATAACAAAATTGGTTGGTATGGAAGTTTTGAACTTGTCAAGAAACCATATCAGCGGCCGAATTCCTGAAAGCATTTCAGAATTGAACCAATTGTTATCTCTTGATCTCTCAGGAAATAAGCTATCAGGTCCAATTCCACCAAGCATTGCTTCATTGACATTTTTAGGATATTTGAATCTGTCAAGCAATAATTTGTCAGGTTCAATTCCTCATACAAATTAGATGGCAACTTTTGATGCAAGCTCTTTTTCTGGTAACCCAGGTCTATGTGGAGGTCCTCTTACTGTGAAGTGCTCTCATAATGATTCAAACAATGGTGGACAGAAAGCTGGCGAGGTAGTTGAGAATGGAAATGGGTTGATTGATAAGTGGTTTTACTTAAGCATTGGATTGGGGTTTGCTGTAGGATTATTGCTTCCTTATTTAATTTTTGCAGTGAAAATATCTTGGGGTGTTGTGTATTTCGTGCTTGTGGATAGAATTGTTTATGAACTGTCAAGTAAGGAAAACAGAGCAGCTATAAGGAGAAGAACAAGAAATTAGAGAAAATACTGAGATTAAATTTACTATTCTTTATTTTTTTTTTGAATTTTAAGTTTTTGAATAATCTTTAGATGTAATTTTGTGACTTTTGTAATGTAGGAGTTGCTAACTTGCCTGCTCAGTTGTAAATGTTATACTCCAGGAACAGTAGTAGCACAATAAAATTGAATTGGCATAAAGAAATCCTTGAATGGAGATCAGTGAAATCATTCATCAAATTCATGTTCATTTCTAAATTCAACTTGGATTTACCATGTTTAATCTCATTGGAAGAAGAATGCTCTGTTTTTTGCCAGTTCCATTACTTCCAAATTTATCAAAACAAAAGAAAAAAAAAGCCTTCTGGCCATTAAATGGGCAAATTTAGATGGTCCAGTCCCAAAATTAAAATGGATACATTACACCATATGTAAGTATCCTGTATCCGCACCAAGAGAGTTGTGAGCTTGAGGAAACGTCAACAACCAGAAGTTCATCCCATATCGGCTAAGAATGAAAAAAGGTGAAGCGGCAGTCACAGCATAGCTAAATAATCTGGGTCAATCGTTTTTGAAGACCTTTCCATTTCTTTGAACATTGCTTTTGAATCCTCTTGCAAAAACCTTAGCAGAAGAGGCTGCTTGGAAATTTTCAAGAGAGAATTCAATTGACTTGGTTACTATACATCCAGGATTTGTGATTGGTCCTCTCTTACAGCTAACTCTTGATGCCCCTGTGGAAATGATTCTCAATCTTGTAAATGGTACAGCCATTTATGATTACTCTTTAATATATTTTAAGACTTCGTTTGGTATAAATCAATTCCAAAAGATTTTATGGAATTCATTTCGAATTTCATACCCAAATGCAACTAACAATTATTCTGTTTTGTTTATTGTGATGCAATCAGTTTTTTTTTTTTTTTTTTTGAGTTCAGGAGCACAAACATACCCAGATGAATATTACCAATATTTTCAGAACCGGTGAAGACAGAGAATCAGAAATTCGACCGGAATTGAATCGATTAAATCGATATACATATATATGTATATATAATTTGACATTTATTATATATATGATGAAAATAAATATAATTTGACATTTATTATTTTTTATTAAAAATAAAAAAATTTAAAAAAAATTATAAAAATTATAAAAAAATCTTACCCACTCGAACCGAAGAAATCAGTCCAATTTGATCGATTCACCGATTTTTTAATCGATTTTTGAAGGACAGGTTTTTAGAGATTGATTGGACCAATCCTTAATTCGGTTTCAAATTTTTCTAATTTAACCAATTGATCCGATTCGATTTTGACAATCATGAATATTACAGATCTATTGATGTTCGAGATGTTGGTTATGCACATATTCGAGCTTTTGAGATTCCTTAAGCTAGTGGAAGAAATTGTTCACTTTCAAGTGTATGTATGACAATATAGCTAAGAGTTTCGATAATTGCAGATGTATGTATGACAATATGGCCATGCCAAAGTACAATATGTCAAAGGAGAAGGCATTAACTTCTCCTTCGGGAAGGACTCTTAGGGATACTATTGAAAGCTTAAGAAGATGGGCTACCTCAGCATCTGAATTAGATAATATCTGCTGTAAAAGTAATGGAAGTAATGTAAAAAAACAATAGGGAAAATTGGAAGATAACTAATGTGATTTTCCATACATGACAGCAACAAGTTGAAACAGATTTTCCAAATTGGCTAGAAACAAAAAGACTTTTAACTTGTTTATTATTTGTTGAATCACTTTTGATATGGCTTATGGCTCTGCCAACAAACCAAACGGAATTGAACTATGGAAGAAAATAGGAAAATATTTGAATTTACATTTGATTCTGTTGAAAAAAAAAAAGAACCTTCAAATTTCAGATTAACAACCCAATGCTTGTCTCCGCCAATCTAGTTATCTTGTAATTCACTTTCTAGAAAACAATACTCAAATATTATAAAAGAACAGTATTTCTTGTGAATCCATCAACATGGAACAAGTCATTAGACATTTCAATCTTTCTCCAATCAAAGACACAGCATATCCATGATATAAATATAGAAAAGAATGGTTATCCAAGCTTGCAATCTGAAACACCATAAGCAATGGTCGCAAAACTGCAGTGCTCGAGAGACAATAGGCTTGCTTCTTCCACCAGTCATTCTCATAGTTAATTCCACCAGTCTTCTACTTGGTCTAGCCCATCCATAACTTCAATACCCTGTCCTTGCCACCGGAGGCTACCTTCTCCCCATCAGGACTCCAATCAACAGCATATACCTTACATAATAAATTCAGGACTCAGAGATCAGATATAATTATTCTAATGCAGATGTCAAATATGCATTTGAATTTTGGAGGGACTTTACCTCATCAGCATGGCCTGGAAGGTCTTGTTTTAACTTCTGCGTCCGAATATCCCAAACCTGTAAAATGAAGACAGAATTTGAAATTATCACATGATAACCAAGTGAAAAGTTTTATTAGATTTGGCCAAATTCAAACAACTTCATGAAAAACATAATCACCTAATTTATTTTAGCAAGAACTTCAATAACTCAATAATCCTCCAAAAATCTTCAATAAAGAGCTAACAGTTAGTACAGTTTACCTTCAGCGTGGAGTCTTTGCTCCCACTTAAAAGAAGCCTACTATCAGCTGACCAGCTGTGGGACAACAAGCAATATAATGATTAACACTATAAAGTTAAGGTATGAAGGAATCAACACCATCTAAACAACACAAACCTGATTTGATAAACAGGCCCCACATGTCCCCGAAATGCAGCAACAAATTTTCCACTGACACCATTCCACAACTTGACTGATCTATCAAATGAGGCACTAGCCACCCATTGCCCATCAGGTGAGAAGTAAACATGATTCACAAGCTGTAGTAACCAACAAGTGGTAGTTCAATATTTTTAACTCGGTTAAAAAGACAGAAGAAAAACATATAACAAGAAAATTGATGCACAAAGAGGGCTGAGATAAAGGTTATTGAATGAACCGCCAGACAAAAAGTCTTGGCTTCTTTACATTACACTCCCAACAAAGCACCATCAATATCAACAATCGCAACCAGAAGAGAAAGCAATCAGATACTTTATACCTGTTGATGACCTGTCATTCGAGTTTTGGGGTGTTTGCTAACAGCAGGTTCCCAGAGAAACATGGTAAAATCATCGGAACCTGATACTAATCTCTCAGGGCCATTGCCTTTCATTTTGTTGTACCTTTCCAGAGCAGCCTACAAATATTTTGTTGCGAAATGGAGTACAATTAGTCGCATATAGAGAAAACAGACAAGAATAGTTTAGTCTATCAGGAAGCACACAGCAATAAACTACTATTCAAATGCTAAAAATCCCACTATGTCTCAGCCACACAGCTGTAACCTAAACACAACCTCCTACAACAGATATGGGATTATAGGAAGAATTTTTACATAAGCTAAATTCCTTTTCCACAGTATACCAACATTAGTAAATAATTCAGCAAGAAGGATGTCATTCCAGCCTATTATCCATTCATTCAGATATTTATAATTCAATAAAGTTCCATAATTCCAAAAAGGACCATCACAAAGGTAAACAAAAAGTATTCCAATACTCATGATTGATTGCTTCCATTGCAGCAAAGAGACTTCTATTGATGACCCTATCAGAAAAATCTGAAAGACTGAAACTGCTTCATAGAACACAATCTCATGTCTTCCAGAAGTAAAGATAACAGAAAGATGATAGATGCATGTGTATCAATCAGAAAGCACTAGAAGAGACAGGTTTATCAGCTAGTAACAATGATATGAAGCAAATAGTATATTGTTACTCTCTTCATTTCCTCTGGTGAAGAATATGTTTTGCCAGTATGATCAAAAGCTCCAGTACGAAGAACATATTCAGTGCTCAAAGCAAGAGAGTTAACCCAATGCCCATGACCCTAGAACAAGAAACATATATACAAGAAGGTCATAAAGATGATAAAACAAGAGGAGAAAAGCTGTATTGTACCAATAATTCTATAATATAAATAATCATAAGATACAGCGGACAGAACATTGCAACAGGTAAGGGAGTGTCATAAAAAAAGGTCAATAAAATTGAAAAATAAAATGTGTTTGTTTTTAAAAAGAAATGAAAATTTAAAATGCATTATCAGAGTGAAAATATACATTATTACACTATCATTAAAAATAAAAATTCACCCTTGGTAGAAAATCAAGGAGAAGGAAAATGTGGAAGAATCCAGTATATACCTTAAAGAATCCGCAGGAGAAATAGAAGACCAAAAAGAAAAAGACTAAACCTTGAATTTTTTTTTCCAATGAAATAAAACAATAATACCGGTGCTTGGACTTTGCTGAAAAACAAGTAACATTAATAATGATAACAAAATTACCTTCAATTCACGAATTAACTTCCCCTGTGTAGTCTCCCAGACTTTGATGGTACAATCTTGGGAGCTGCAAAAGTTGAGAGGAAGACATAAGTAATAAATATGGATAAAGCATGGTTTGGGCCTTGTCTGATAACAGAGTTTACAAGTTAAAGACAGTAATTTGCATGAGCACAAATTATAAGGACAGTCAACGAGGACCTCCTTCCAGAGAATGCTATAGAAAATCCCACATTATCTTCCTTACAGAAGGTGAAAAATTAATCCTCTTTCTAGTGGAGTCTTCCCATGTTTTTCAAAATTAAAATATAATATTACGAATTATTTTTTAATGATTGAATTTAGTCGACTAAGTTATATCATAAGCTTCCAATAATTTTTGAACAATATCTATGACTACTTCTCATAATTTAACAGATTGTAGTCTTTCATCCACTTTAGAACCATTTTCAGGTCAGTCTTCCCATTATCACCAATCCTCTCTTTCACTAGGGTCATTATTCTAGAGGAGATTAAAACTACTGTACTAAGAGGATAAAAAATTCCATACTTTTTCAGAATTCGGTAATCCAAGGTGTTACTGTTAAGGCAGGGCCAAAAGCAGACTGATCTTTAGCTTCTGGTTGGGTTGGCAGGAGTAAGGAAAGGAAGAAAGCGAAAGGTATCAAGGCCTCCTAGTTCACGAGATATAATTAAAGTTTGAAAAGAAATCAAATCCATGGAGAAAATAATGTAGGTATTGAAGCTTTGTTCAGCAAATGCAAAGCTGGGAAGTATTTTACACTCAGAGCAAATAATGTACAAATGAAAATCAAGAACCCACAACATTAACATTCCAATGAAGTATAATCGATTTTAAAATAAAATAAAGAGTTCGTTGATAAAGATTGGCCCAAAGTTATTTGTAATTTTTCATAATTTTTAAATCTGTTATGAAGGAATGTTGATTCTCTAACCATGTTTCATTGTAGTATCAAGAACAAAGAAAAGAATATACCCTGTATAAATTACTCCATCTCCACCCCATTTCACACAAGTTATTGCAAGTGTGTGACCTGTAAGACAAATAACACATTTCCTTAATGAAACATCCCATATGCGTGCATCGCCATCTTTGCTAGCACTAACAAACCGACGGCATGGAGCGTTCAAGTGGACTGGTTCCCAAGAGATGCCAGTAATCCATTTTTTGTGACCCTAAGATGAGAAAATTTCCAGAAATTAGCATCTAGAACTTACTCTGAACAGTGCATCAACTAAAAGACTGAATGAAATATATGACCTTACCACAAGTGGATTGCCTAATGGCTTTCCTGTCTGAGGATCCCAACACTGAAGCTCTCCAGCCTTGCTCCCGCTCACAAGATACTTACCATCTGGTGACCATGCAATAGAAAGAACCCAATTCTTGTGTCCTGAATCAAAGAGTTATCTAAAATTAATACAAGGCAACGAATACAACGGGTCCTAACTTTAAATGCTAATCCTAACCTGTCAACACACAAAATGCATTAAAGCACATCCTCTTTGACAAGTACACAGCACCCAACAACCAACACATACATTCATTCAAAATGCTAGGAACCGGAGATCATCTTTATTTTTTAAGATAATCAATCTGAGAAACAAATAATAATGATTGGCAAAATTACTCAGGCTGCTGAATATTTCACAAAATATATTTCCAAAATCCAAAAACCTATGATTTCCCGATGCTTTTCTTCTTTACAATTTTTTTTTTTTTTTTTTTTTTTATTATAAATAAACATATCTTTCCGTGTGTGGATGTTTTTATGCAGCAACCTTAACTGGGCAAAGAGAGTAATTTGTCCAGAATTCAAACCTGTACATGTAAACATTGGTGTTTGGGTATTAAGATCCCAAAGACGAACAGTGGTATCCCCAGAACCACTTGCCAACTGCCGCCCATCAGGACTAAAAGCAACTGAAAGTACGGCTTCTGAATGACCTGCAGTCACAAAACAATATCACATTTAAGAAAGCAATTGATTAGTACTAAATTGCATGCTTATGAAGCAACTTAAAGAAACTTTTACACATGCACAAATACAAAGACAGTACTCTTTTAATAATGAAGCCACCACATGCAGAAATGCACCTTGTCTCAAACAGGGACATTCATCTTTGGTGCTAGTAACCCACTTGCTTGTGCAAGTATCCTGTCATCTTCTAATTTTGAATGAAATTTCACAAATTAGGAGCATATTTTCACAATTTTTGGTAATCAAAGTATGGTTTTCCAAGCCAACATAGATTCATCATGATCGAGCTTGTGCAATATTTGTCCACAAGCATTCCATTTTGGGCATTATAAAGATATTTAATTTCTTTCACTAGACAGGAAATAAAAGATAAACTGGAGATCTCATTTTCAAATGTATAGGATTGCGTTGCTTAATTTAAAAATTCACCGATAACTTGACAGAATCTGTACTCTCTCATAATTTATTAGCTTTGATTGTACTACTATATCAATTCTGGAGTATCCTTTGAGGGGAATGGCCAACGCTAGCTGCCCTAAACAGCTAAAACCTAATCACCAATCCCTAACCCCAAACCAATTAAGCCAAGTCTTTAAACATTTTATTGAATTTGTTTATAAAGATCAAATGTGCACTGACAGCATGTTAAGAAACTAAGAAATTAATTAACTATTCCGGCATGCAATAATTCAACATACACAAGGTGTTCCCTCAATTAAACATTGACCCTGTCACATCAGGTCCCACCACAAATGGATATAGGGGCTATCATACAACAATTATAATGTAAAAACAAAATTTTTACTAGATGTCAAAACAAGATGAAAACCACTATCATACCAGCAATAGTTGCCGAACATCGATTAACTGGACGAATTCGGAAAACAGCTTGTGGCTGATAAACAATGGAAAGTACCTTCTCCACGGAAACTGAAATTTTTTTTGAGCACACAAGTCAAAGAACTAACAAACTCCCTTGAAAACCTATATTGAGCATGTTGAAATGTTGCTTTCCCTTCTTTGCAACCTCACTCACCTTTATTCTTCTGTAAGTAGCTTTCAAGTGGAACAAGAAGCTCCTGATCAGATATGTAGAAAGAATATGGCAGCTTCTCTTCCTGAACCAACCAAAATGCAAAATTTAGCACTGCTTTGGCTCTTCCTTTTTAATAGCAATGCATAGTTTAGTTATGGAAGCACAAAAGACACCCTCTTAAAACGCATCAAGACTTTAACTTTTCTTATCCAATAACATACCCTAATAATTTTCCACCCAATTGTTATTAGATTTCTGTTCCTATCAATTTCTCAGCAACCAAACAGGCGCAGTACAATAAACGTCTCATATAAAAACAGAACAAAGCAAGCTTACATTGTTGAGAAGCTTGTTGACGATTTGCGCAAGCTGTTGTGGACCGGCGTTCTGTGGAAGATATAAAGGAGCTCCCAGAGCCGTCCCTTCCCGGTCTGCGAATTGGCACATAACGTTATTCACCGATTCCACCTCCATTTTCTTATTGCTCTAAAATTAAGAGCTTTAACTATATATATATATATACAAATTGGAAATTTCCAAGACTTGTATTAGGAGAGATTTTGGGTTTTGAGTGTGATACACTTTTGCAGATGACGAAAGAGGAATTAGGGTTTTTCGAGGGTTTAAAAATTTGGGGTTTTTATACTAAGACAGGAGTTGGTAAACTATTGAGTGGGTCCCACAATTGGTTGGAGTAGGACCGGACCATACTCCGGTCGTTTCCAAGAATTTCCGCTGTAGCTGGACTGTGCTATTGGTTTGGATCGTTCGGTGAAGATTCCATTTTTTTTGGCACAAGGAATTTTCTTTCTCTTGGAACTTTTGCTCTGATATGCAACGACACCGTTTCTTTGATCCTAAGCATGTTTCTGGCATTCTCAGTTTTGACTTTATTCAGTCTTGCATCATCTAAATCATTGCAGTTTTCATAATTTACAACGCTTTTCTTGAAATTGAAATGATTCTTCAAAACTGAGCCATTGATCACTCCATTATTTACTCTCTCGTCTGCCCAGTAGAAAACACACCATGTCTAACCTCACTTCTCTGCCTCGTTTCACTTCCATTCTCGCCACAATAATATTGGTGCTACTATTTCCAGTAGCCTTGTCAAGTTCAAGAAATGAAGTTATAGAGGCTTTACTTAACCGTTTGGACACTAAACTAGCATCCCCATCAGTTCAAGAATCTGCTGCTAAAGGTGTTCTGCAAAGATTGCTTCCGTCCCATATTCACAGCTTTGAATTCAAGATTGTCTCCAAGGTACTTGATCCACTTTGAACTAATGATTTCCCAGTTCTGTCATTAGAATTAGGGGGTTTGGCTCTTTTTATTGATTTCTTCAACTGGGTATGCTTTATTAGTATTGTCTTTCAATAATGTGTACTTTCTTGAAAACAATTGTAAATAACTCCACTTTGGCAACCTGCAATTTTTTTCTGCCTCCCTTTTTTTCATTAATTTCGATATTGTATAGGATAGGGCTCCATTTGCTTATTGCTGTACTTAATTATGGTGTCTTGTGTGTGTGCTCTTATTAGGTTTATTAGTTCTATGCATAGTTCAAGCGTGAAAAGTTCGTGACTTTGATATTTGGGTTCGAAGGGTCTAGGGGGTTGTTGTGCCTTTTGCGTTGTAATTAGTGTTGCTGATTGATATTACTTTCAAATATCAGGATGTTTGTGGTGGACACAGTTGCTTTTTGATAAACAATCTCAACCAATCAAACCAGAATCGACCTGAAATAATGTATGCAGGTTTGGTTGTTGCTGGAGAGTAGAGATGCATTGCTTTTCAGTTTTCACAGTTTTTATTTTGTTGGAGTATTTGTTGGACATGATTACTTACAGAAGTCAGTCTGTAATGGTTGTTAATTTCCATATTGTCAAAGTCAAATATAGATATGATTTATTGATATCAAAATGATGGTTTTGACTTTCAAATGCAATTAAAACAATTTTTATGCAACGCCTATTTATGTTATTGAATTGGCTAAAGTAATATTAAAGATAGTGTTTTTGAGATGATCTTATAGGATTCAATATTTTGAGTAATTAGACAGCTTGGACCTAAATCATAATGTTTTCATCATATCGAGATTCTTTAAATAGTGACTGTACTTGTCTTTAAGGAAGCATAGGGCGAAAAACTTAAAGAATGTTGTTGAGAGAGTAATGGAATGCATTTGTGATTCCTGATTACGAGGTAGCCCAGGGGTTTCAAATTTCTGTAACATGTATACTTCCCTTCATGCAAAATCTCCTTCACTTCAAAATAAGTATGAAATTTATTTGGTGTTTTTGTGATATTCTCAAGTTTCATCTCTGATTTTCAGTATCAAAGGCACCACTGGTGTAGAACTTGCATCTGGCCTCCATTGGTATATAAAGTATTGGTGTGGTACTCATATTTCATGGGACAAGACTGGCGGCGTGCAGATAGGTTCAATTCCTAAGCCAGGATCACTGCCTCTTGTAAAGTCTGAGGGTGTAATGATTAAACGGCCAGTCCCATGGAACTATTACCAAAATGTTGTTACATCTAGTTGTAAGTACTAAATCCTCTGTTTTTTCCCCACATCTAGAACCCTTTCATTATCGTTTTACTCACCCTTTCATTATCGTTTTACTCAGATGGTATGTTGTGACTTGTGAGATATGACTGCCAGTGCAGAGATCATGGACTCAATTGTGTAATGAAAAATGAAATGACAATTGTATAGGTTGTTATTATGATTCCAAAACAAATGTAGCAATTTTAATGTGGATACTATGTGATCCTTTATTACTGCCTTATCTGATAACATGAGTTTCTGAACATCTCAATTCTCAGATGCTTTGTTACAGACATTTTATTTACCTTTATCATATCTATGTCCAAGTGTCCAACTTCAAAGTCCCATTAGCAATATGTTATTTACTGTTAAAATAACCAACCAACCAATTTGCAGGTGCTTTCCTTTTTCAATTTACATTACAAGGAGTGCCTCCCCATAATATGTAGAGTCATCTATACTATTTCATCATTTCACTATATCAAATGCCTCAGTATAAAATCAAGCACAATGATAATTACTGCTTGTATGTATTGACATTGGTTAGTACGGGTGACATGTGATGCCGCATTCTTCTTTTCAGATTCATATGTTTGGTGGGATTGGAAAAGATGGGAGAAAGAGATAGATTGGATGGCTCTTCAAGGGATTAATCTGCCTTTGGCATTCACAGGACAAGAATCCGTTTGGCAAAAGGTTTTCATGGTAAGCAATTTTTGAACCCTTTTGTTTATCTTGATGTCATGTGGTATTAATGTGCCTTGCAGCTCATAGATAAAGTTTTAATGTCTTATAGTCAATGATGATTTTTGTTATGATATGGCTTCCATGTAGGACTGGCATGTATCACCTGGTGTGTACAATACAGGCTATTTAGAGCTTAACATTTTGTATGTGATAAGCTACAATAAATGCACACGTCTGCTTAGTTTTTTTGTTCTCAATGCTTCTGAATGTGCTATCAACTGCTTACTGCCATATGTATGCTTAGATGGTTCCCTGTGCAATAGTTCATTTGAAATGGCACTCTTTTTTCTAATAGTTTTGAGATATATTAATCTGTTAATGTAATCATGACATTGTATGTACTTGAAACCAATTGTATCTTCAGTTAAGATTTTAATCTTCGGAGAATTCTGGCCTCCTGTGTGCTCATATTTGGACTCAAATAAGTGAAGATGGATTTTCAATCAACTCAATTATTGACTATAGATCCTTTAATTTTCATTTTTAAGTCTTAAGAGAATGTAAATGGACTTGTACTTTTTAAAACATTTATTCGACTTGCCATTTTGATTGACATATGTTAATTAAGTATATACTTGGTCTAGTTTAGTTCCCTGATTAATATCAATTGATTAAATATCTTTTTATTGCAGAATTTTAATGTTAGTGCAGAAGATTTGAATGATTTCTTTGGTGGACCTGCTTTCCTTGCTTGGGCTCGGATGGGAAACTTACATGCGTAAGTAAATCGTGAAATTGTCCATCAACAACATAAATGATTGTAAACAACCACATCCAGAGAGAATAGTCTCTATATATATTTGCGTGTGTGTGCGTGTGTGCGTATATGTGTGTGTGAGACTTGTTTATATTGGATTAGCCACAGTGCAAGTTAGTGTCTAAACTGATCAGGTTACACATGTTGCTACTTGCTTGTTCCCATCATGTGCTTTTAGTTCCTGACCTGGCATTTATCCGATCACAGGTGGGGTGGGCCTTTGTCACAAAATTGGTTGAATCAACAATTGAATATGCAGAAACAGATACTCTCTCGGATGCTAGAGCTAGGCATGACTCCAGGTATAGTTAAGTTTCCTAATAGAAATTGGTTGTTGCATGCTTGCATACGATCTTCATGTAAATATATGAACAAAAAACTTACATGCAAAGGGATACTCCTGGCATGTCTCCTATGCAGGACTACTAGATTCTAAAGAAGTAAATAAATAAATAATGAAAACTTCTGTTGTTATATCCTCTGAAACTCTAACAATGTAGTTGATCAAATTTGTTTTCTTCTTTGCTCCAGTGCTACCATCATTCTCTGGGAATGTTCCAGCAGCTTTAAAGAAAATTTTCCCTTCAGCCAATATAACAAGACTTGGAGACTGGTACTTTAGTATACTGTTACAAATAGCATAGGTCATTCAACCATCCCATGCCATGTGAAATTCACAATGCATTCCAGAGACTTTGTGAGGCCTACAAGTTCCTCTTGCTTCATTACTTCACATCATGTTTCATGCAACAAACACATCATAGTTTTTTTTTTTTTGACTACTTTCTCTCTTAACTTGGAATTTCATCTTGACATGAAAAATCTTCCCGCTTTCACATATTATAGTAATAAGGTTTTCATTTCTTGTTGTTACCAGGAATACTGTAAATAAAAATCCTCGTTGGTGTTGTACTTACCTTCTCGATCCTTCTGATCCCCTATTTGTTGAAATTGGGGAGGCATTTATTAGGCGACAAATTAAAGGTGCAGTATATGCTTGCTTGTCATCTGCATGATATGACCTAGACCCATTTCACTATTATGTTATGAAAATTTATTATAGATCTAGATTATTGAGTAGTTGACCAAAATAATTGGTGATAAGTTACCAAATTGGTAAAGTTTTGGTAAAATATGAGAACACCAAAGACCGAATAGGTACACCTTACCTTGAAAATTTGGAACAAATCCTTTGACACTTGGCATCATATTTTGAATCTGGCCAACAATTTCAAGGATGTATGTTTGTGGACTCTACACAAATACAAGCATGCGCTTCTCTATCATTCTAATACACGCATAATCATGTAGGACAGCCAGGAATAGTTGAATAGTGTCCAGAAGTTGATTGAATAGTGTCCAGAAATTGATGTAGGATAGGTTTAGAAAATAGGATCCTGTTTTAGGATGGCAAAATGATGATATAAAGGATAAAAATTAGCTTGCTGGGTTATGGTTAATGAAATATTGAATTGGGACTTATATTAAAACAGGGAAAACAAGGAGTTGGAGACTGCTTCTGAGTTTGTGATGACATCATGATCAGTAAAATGTTAACTAGGAGGGTCTTCTATAGCTTATTTGTGGCTAGTATATTGTTGAAATGGTTCTAGCTTGTAGAAGTTGGATGTCCAATGTGAAGGCATTAAAATCAAACTAGATGTTGGTTGTTATTTGAAATCACTTTTAGAAATCGAAGAGAAGATAGGATTTCTTATTTTGACATCTCCTAAATAAACATGGATCCATAGACATTTCCTTGGTTAGTTGGAGTACTAGTTCCTATTCATCTTTTGATTTTCAGCTAGTGAAGTTCTACATTTGACAAAGTGTTATGCATTTCATTGAGTTGTTAAATTCCAAAAATGAAACTTGCTCAGCTTTCTTCGAGTTTTTTGTTGACTTCTGTTAAAGTTATGCGTGAAAAATAATGTTGAATTTATTTACATATGATATTTTCCTTTTTTTCCTGTCATTGAACTATTTATTAACTTTTCCTGATTTTCAATTAATTGTGTTTCTTTCAGAATATGGGGATGTGACAGACATCTACAACTGGTAATTTCTCTTATATATTGACAATTTGTATCTTGTCATCATGAAGTGCATAAATAAAGTTGTTTATGAATTTTCCCTTCAACAAAAAAAAAGTTGTTTATAAATTTATTTACTATTCATCATGGAAAACTTTTTTTTACGTCTGATATTATTTCAGCACTTTCATTTTATGTTGCACTTTGATGCCATTAGGGCAGACCTACTATCCCAAATCACTCTTAGGATGATAAAGAAATAGAGGACCTCTTAAATGGGTGGAAAGCTTCATTTGATTGACTCAATCATTTAGAAACCTGTGAACTATGATCAGTGTAATTATTTAAAAATGAGCCAGAAAAGGAATCTTCTTCTTATCACCCAAAGAAAAGGAAAAAAGAGAAAACTCAAGTAGACTTCGCCTCAAATGATATTTAAAACTTGTTAATGACTGGATAATTTGATAGAACCATTCTTTTTTTTTTTCTATCCATTTTTTATCTTCATGCCATGCTTACTGACATGAATTTATTGCATGTTAACATGTTTGATGCAGTGATACTTTTAATGAAAATACCCCACCAACAAGCGATTCATCATACATCTCTTCACTCAGTGCTGCTGTATATAAAGCAATGTCCAAAGGTGATGAGGATGCTGTGTGGTTAATGCAAGTATGCTTCTCACTTCTTCCAACTCTTCTTCCTCTTCTGTGCTGAAGACAATGTCTTAATAAAATATTATTGTGTTTCTCTAAAACATTGATACTTGTGAGTTGTAATAGAATTATGTATATGTCAAATGCTATATGGTAATGTTCCTTAATCTCTCTAACTACAGAAAAAAAAAATTTAACTTTAAGTTTACTGCATAAATTGTGTTCTTTCACCTTTTTTTTTTTTGTTGGATTTGGTTATTTGAATACAGAAATGATTTCCGGTTGACAGTTCTTCCAATGTACAGGGTTGGCTCTTCTACTCGGACTCTTCTTTCTGGAAGCCACCTCAAATGGAGGTATGCATGTGTGTGAGGCAGCAATAAATATTTAATCGGCATGTGTGATAGACATGTATCTTCTTGCTCGAAAAACTCTATCAATGGCATACTAGACATTTGAACACAACTAGAAACAAGATTGTCATGCTTAGGCATTATTATGTAGTTTGGCAAATGGTTATTTTAGAAGGATTTCTTTAGCTGATACGGAGCACAACATCAATGAGCTTCTCTAACACTAACTAGTACTTAGTGCAATATCACCCGTAATTAGGCCATTTTCCATTGCTTTTCTATCTGTGAATTTATTTGTAATTTAGAATTGTGCGCTAATCTTACAAGTATGAAGAGAATGGTTGAACTAGGTTTTGAATGAGTTTATAGTAAAAATGGATTAAAAGAAATAGGGGTTGGCTGTGTTTAAAAGAAGTTGCTCAAGTACAATCTGTTCCTGGTTCTGTATCAGCTATTGCTTTTTGCTGTCTTGCTAATGCCAGTTATATTAGCACAATCTTATTGATTAATCTTAAATCTGGTATTATTTACAGGCACTTCTGCACTCTGTTCCATTTGGGAAAATGATAGTTCTAGATTTGTTTGCTGATGTCAAACCCATATGGAGCAGTTCCTCTCAATTTTATGGCACTCCTTATGTCTGGTAGTTGGCTGTTTTTTGCACCATTAGCAACATTTTTTATCTTAAATATTAACTTGGTCTCTCTTTTCTTTTTTTTTTTTTTGGCCTCTTTTACCTTTTATTTCCTGAACCTGAGTCTGGACTTCATCATAAATGTATTCACCATTTGTTTACTTTTCAGGTGCATGCTGCATAATTTTGGAGGAAATATTGAAATGTATGGCGTGTTGGATGCAGTATCTTCAGGTCCAGTCGATGCCCGTATCAGTGAAAATTCAACCATGGTATATTCAGCGTCTTGTTTGTGAAATATTATCATTATTACGCAGCATCATACTTGAAGCATGTAAAATTTGTGAACCTGCATTGTATGACAAAATAGTCCTATTTGAATGTGTTGTTTTCTTTACATTCATCTCTGCCACAGTATCTGTGGTACTTGTACATACTATAGAGCAGGTCCACTCAGGTAAATTGTAACTAATGTTGCATGTAGGTTGGTGTTGGAATGTGCATGGAAGGAATAGAGCATAATCCAGTTGTTTATGAGCTGATGTCTGAAATGGCATTTCGCAGGCAAAAAGTTGAAGTTCTGGTAATCTTAGCTCTCTAATTTCTAGTCAATGCTTAAATTTGATTTTCATTCTCTTTAAAAGTAATTCATGTTTCTTCTCTTTCTCCGGTTGCTTAAGCTTATAATAAGATCATTACATGAATGAGATTTTGGGATTGATGCTAAATAGTGCTGTAATCTTAAGTATATTGCTGCTGCTGGTGTATGTTTGTGGTTTAATTCTAATTCTTTTGCAGGAATGGCTAAGGAACTATTCTCATAGACGATATGGGAAAGCAGTTCATCAAGTTGAGGCTGCTTGGAAGATCCTTTACCACACAATATACAATTGTACAGATGGAATTGCAGTATGTTTTGGATAGTAGTTGAAACATCTATATATCATATCGAGTCTTATCTTGTGTTTCAGTGCCCAGAATTATTTTCTTCTGCTTTGTTACTAGATAATGATATATTTTCCCCTTTTCCCATCTAGTCTTGCACCTTTACAAAATTTAACTTAATATGGACTTTTCATTCTGCAGGACCATAATACAGATTTCATAGTAAAATTTCCTGACTGGGATCCATCACTAAATTCTGAATATGACGTACCAAAACAAGATGAGATACATACATTTATCCCCCAACCTGGAGGTAGAAGATTCTTATTTCAACAGCCAAATTCCAAGTTGCCGCAGGCACACTTATGGTATTCTACTCAGGAGGTGATCAATGCATTACGACTATTCCTTGATGCTGGAAATGATCTTGTCGGAAGCCTCACATACAGGTTAATGATTAAATGTAAAACCTAGTCTCACGTGCTGTTTATGTCATTCCTAGATATTGATTGCATCCAGTTCATGTCTGCATAGCATGACATAGAGAGAAGAGGAATTTCATTGCAAGCCATGTTTATTTATGCAATCTCATTGCAACAGATATGACCTGGTTGACTTAACACGGCAAGTTCTATCGAAGCTAGCAAACCAAGTATACATTGATGCTATAATTGCTTTTCAGAGGAAAGATGTGAATGCCTTGAACCTTCATAGCCAGAAATTTATACAACTCATTAAGGATATTGATGTACTTCTTGCTTCTGATGATAATTTTCTACTTGGAACATGGCTCAAAAGTGCAAAAGAGTTGGCAGTAAATCCTAGCGAGACAAGACAGGTGAGAACCTTAGTTCCCTAGCTACGAAAAGTATAATGTGCCATTCTTTGATTGGAAGAATACATCTCTTAACCCACCTTTATATCAAGATTACAAGCACATTAAGAATCCAGCTGATCAACAAGAATGAATTTGGATCAACTTAATGTTCTTTTCTTGTAAAGCGAGCAGTCTGTCAAAACAGTGGGTAATGTGTAGCAGATGATTCATGGTATAAGATTGCTGAATATATTATTTATTTTTATTCAGTATGAATGGAATGCAAGAACGCAAGTGACAATGTGGTACGATACTACAGAAACCAATCAGAGCAAGCTCCATGATTATGGTAATATTACTATTTACTTTCATTTCATGTCTGTTATTTATCAAATCATTAATGGTTTTAACATTCACTCCTTTCCTTATCCTTGATCAGCTAACAAATTTTGGAGTGGGTTACTAAAAGATTATTACCTTCCGCGAGCTTCACTCTATTTTGATTATTTGTTAAAGAGCGCCAAAGGAAATGAAAAGTTCAAGATTGAGGGATGGAGGAAAGAATGGATAGCATTCTCAAACAAATGGCAAGCAGACACAAAGCTTTATCCAGTGAAGGCCAAAGGGGATGCTTTTGCTATTTCTAAAGTATTGTATGAAAAGTATTTTGGTTAACAATGTGGTAGCACAATATTTGTCAAGGAGAAAGATTAATACATTGGATTCCTCATACAAATCAAAGATAGAATGAAGATTGTAAAACCATTTCCAGTTGTGCTTTGTAATGGTTAATATTCACTGTATTCATCTCACTTATTCTTTTTTTTTTTCTCTTTTTATTATCTTTTATGTGGGTGTTTAAAAGTCTGATTGTGAAATTGTGATTTTGTCAATTAAAATTTTAATATTAGCTTAAAAAAACTCAACTAAAATAGTATTTGAACAGTAAAATTTAATCAAAAATGGTTTTGGCAATTAATGCTAAATACCCCCAACAGTGTTTATAAGTGATTTTAAAAAATTTAGTGGGTTTTGAATTCTCAAATTGGGGATTCAAATGCCCCTATAGCTCTTACTTCTAAAAATATCACAAAATTTTCCTATATTTTTATTTTATTTTCTCAGAAAATCTCAACAAAAATGAAAAAAGATTGTAATAATAAAGGAAAGACTAAGATGAAGTGAAGTGAAAAATATGTGATGAAATAATACGTTTTAATAATTTGGGAAATTGGTTCCAGTATTTTTTTTTTCTACAGTGTAAATACCTATTAAAATTCATATATAGCAATAAATTAAAATTAAGTTATTCTATGAAATTTTCATCGCACTCCCAAAAAAAACAAACATAATCCCAATGGATATTCCTTGCCTTGCAATCTTGAATATTCAAGTCTTGTGCAATATATTATAACCTGAAGAAGTTGAGATCTCTACCAACTGATATGAAAAACCTCAAATCTCTCAGTTCTTTATGCATAGGGTATTGCAGTGGTCTGGATCCAAGAATGCAAGAATTTGGCACAGCCAATGTCACAGTGGGGACTCCATAGATTTACCTCCTTGAAGGAACTTGTTATCAAGGGTACAAGTACAAATATAGTTTCCTTTCCAGAGGACAGTCTACTGTTTCCAACTTCATTAGTCCATCTTCGAATCCAGAAACTTGAGAACCTGAAATACATATCCAGGGACCTACAAAACCTCACCTCTCTTCTCACCTAAATGATTTCTGATTGCCCAAAACATCGTCCCTTGCCTAAGGAAGGCCTATCTACACTTGGATACTTTGGAATCAAATCCTGTCCTCTTCTGGAACAGTTGTGCTCAAAAGAAAAGGGAGATAATTGGCCCATTGGGTCCCAAATCCCCTGTTTTGAGATTGTTAAAAATGAGTTTGAAATGGTGTTTGCCTTTTTTTTCTAGTGTTTAGTTATTCTATTCTTTCTTTTACTTCCCCTCGTTGAACTTTTATTTTGTGCACTATCAGAAAATGCAAATATCAATTGCCTATTGTATCATGGAATCTTCATCAATGAAATTCTTATATGCAAGTGCAACTACCTTTGTTTTGAAATCTTGTTATTTTAGGAGCATTAGTAATTATTAATATTACAAATATGCAGATACCCAGATTAAACTACAAAAAATCATTATTGTAAACTCAAAACAGATATACACATGAAAATTCAGAGCTTAGCTCAGAAGAAATTCTTTTTTTTTTTAACTATTTTATAAACGAGTAAAGGGTACAATTAGATTTAAGAGTATACCTCCCACATTTTTTTTATATGTATCTCTCATTTCTTCCACCAATGAACCACAACTACATATCCCAAAACCAATTCTCTCCAAAATTCAGAACCCGGCATGACAAATCTATAAAGACATAGCATAGCAGATCTGTGAGGGCATATTCATGCGCTCCTCTGACTCCTGCCTATGCGTGTTTTTCTGGATTCTTGTTCTTCGATCATCTTTATCCCATTTTCTGTATGGCATTGATGGTCTGAATTGAATTTGAATTCAAACCCTTTAGGGCATCTATGCCATTGATCAAAGTTTCATCATCATCATCATCAAAGGGGGAATCATTTTGTGGTCCATATAGTCATAATATCGCTTCTGGAATGCCTAGCTTGCCACTAAGATATAGTTGTGTAGGAATATCATATTTGTGTAGATTTGAAACTGCTTCTGTTTGTGTAAGAGTTAATGATCCTGTCAATGCTAGCAATGGCTCTAGCAAGAATGTTTGACTCTCATTTTTTCTTTCTTTCTCTTTCATTTCTTCTAATAAAGACTTAGTCGTGTCAATACCTATTAAGTTGATAGGAAAACATAAATTTAAAGTAAGCTTTCACAAACTAAATAACCAATTTTATGAAATCTATCAAAGAAGCATTTTTTTTTGTCCTCACCTGAAAGGTATCCACCATGGACGTAACCATTAAATCTTTCACTAGTATGTTCACCGGTAAAGAAAATGCGCCCTACTGGGGACTGAACAAAACACACAACAAGCAGTTTCAATGTTAGAATACAATCAGAAATACCTAGTAAATCTTATATTCTGAATAAAATTGATTGCCAGGACCATATTTTTTTTTTTTTTTTTTTACAGTTAGAGCTTTAGACTTCAAACATGGAGATTGCATATTCAATTCTAATTGGGCATTCGATTATAATTGGGTAAGGCAAAAGGGCTTAACTTCAACACCTTGGTTTATACTCAATCTGTGCCCCCTTAACAGAAAGGGAATAAAATATGCACATGCTCGATATTTATCTAAATTTTCCTTAATTTTTATTTATTCCAGCAACTAGAATACACTGAGTGAGCTAGATTGAATATTAATTAATTAGCATCAAATAAATGGAGCTTTTGAGATGGGTTACCTTAATATCATGAAGAACTTGGTTATTTGAAATAATGGGGTAATTGCTGTAGCTGCCACGCTGGAATCTGTTGTTCCACCAGCGGGGCACGAGAATATCGGTAGCGTTAGGTATATTGGGCCCAAACATGTCTCTAAGCACTTCCATGGCTTCTTTCAATGTCTCTTCATCAGATTGAGCCTCGACACGTTTCGATTCCCCATTGGTCAATGTTACAACCAGGACATTTGAACCAGGGTATGCATTCTCCATGTGCTGATGACACAGCAACAGATCATGAACCAACATGGATAAAATATGGTAAAATATACATCAATTACATTTAAAAGGAAAAAAGACAATCCATTCTTTCTCAAATTGCCTCTGAAGGAAGTTTATGTGAGATCATTAAAATATTTGCATCCTCATCAATCAAGCAAAGGAAAATATTTTAGAAGTGTTGCTGTCTGTACGAGTAAATAATGGCTGAGAAACCAATTGGTTTCTTCCATGCAACTAAAGTTGCCAGCTCTAAGAAAATGGCGAGCATCAAGTACGCATAAGAGAAAGGGACAATCATACAAAAATAAATAAATAATGCAAGAGATTCTAGTTTGCCATCCCAGCAAGATAGGTAATCAATATTTTCATAATTTTGTAATCATGTTACCGTATCATAGAAGGAAGCAACAGCAACTCAAATATGTAAATACAAGAAAATTTAGTAAAAAGGTCAAACCCATAGAAAATGAGCAATAATTGATGTTTCAAACAAAAAGTTAAAAGCCAATCTTTTTTAATCCATTACAATTTTCCAATTAAGCATTTTTAACTCGTAAGATTCTTCAAATAACGAATGTGCATACTTCAATCCTATGTTTGGATAGTGGAAAATAAGGAGGGAAAAAAAATAAAAATGAAATTTGATTTTCCCTTGTTTGGGAATGGGAAGGAATATAAAGGAGAGAGGAAAATAACTCTATATTTTCTATCCAAGTTGGAGAAAATAATATAAGAAACAAAGTAAGAAGGAAAAAAAATTTTTTTTCTTTTTTCTTCTTCTATCCAAACAAAAAGAAGAAAAATAAATTATATTTTAAAATTTTCTTTCCTTCATTATTTTCGCTCCTTATTTTCCTTCTTACCCTTCTTATAATCCAAACAAGGGTAAAAATATCATTTCATCCATCCATTTACACATTTTATCAAAGCAAATATGATTCTTTACACAATCAAACACTTCTGATTTTGAGATGCTATTGCAGCGTTAACATCATCCACCAAATCCCAAATTGACTCGTGTTGGCAACTAGTTATGTTGGACTAGAAGTTCCTAGCATATTTGAAGGATTTAGACAAGTGTATGGTTATTAAAACGGGAGCAAGGAATGAAAATCTTGTCATTGTCAGAATAAGAGCAACGTTATAAATCAGCAGAAGCAGCAAGACACATTTTCAGGACAGCAAAAAATGAGAACCAACCTGCCAAAACGTGTAGTATCCTCTCCGCTCATGGGCGTAGATAAAGAATTCTTTTTCAGGACAACAGGGCCAAAATTTGTATGGGAACTTGAGGAAAATCTTTGTGTATACCATCACATCACATTTTTCTATGGCCTCTGTTTTCCACCTCTGCATCATAATTTTCTTTTCTTGTCAAAAATTTAGCCAACAAAATACTGTTATCGTATGATTATAAAAAATTTCAAATCAGCTAAGCTTTATTAAAAAAATAGAGTGCGTGAATATTCAACTGGTGAATTGATTAATAAAGTTCTAGTTTAATGAAGTTCATATTCTTCTGGGTCATTTCCAAGAAGTTATGTCATAACCCATTATAAAAGTCATGTGAATTGATTAATTAATATTCAGCTTCCAAGGATTTCGTGATCCCAACTTACTATAAAAGGACAGTTCATCAATTAACTTGCATCAAAGTATAACATTTTTTTGAAACAATTTACCTCACCTAACTGTATATAAAAAAAGAAACAATCAAGACAATACATCCAAATATATGTGTAATGCTAACTTTTGCTATTTTCCCCTTCAAATTAACCAGTCCCTTTTTTATAGAGAAAATGAAAAGCAAGATTTAAACTTTTAACAATCATATAAATATTCAACCATTAGATTATTAAAAACTTGCAAATAACTCTCTGGAAGTTAACCACTTTGCCGCACCCACTTTTGTCATTTGCCCATTTCTTTAAATCACATCGATAATGTGGGGTCATTCCAAGCTTATCTCAACACTTTTAGATGCTTAATTTAACTCTATTATGCTCAAGACGAAGTGTAGTTTTAGATTATATTAAAAATGCTGTCACTAGTTTGTTCATTAGTCATTATTAATCAACCTTTGTAGTTTTAGATTAGTTCTTGGAAATTGACCGGTTAACAATATCAAAATGCAACTTGTCACACAAGGTAGCACACGTGGTGAGCTAAACAAGAACGGTTCATCAAAGAAGAGCAACCCACCCAACACTAGTAAGCCTATGGATTAGCAATCTGTGGATTGCCATGCAACCCATGGTATTTCTTTATATAAAGACAACAAGACACCTCGAAAATCTACCTCCAGCGACATCAAACCATCTAAAGCCTTATTTAATACAAGACCTAGCTGCCATAAATTCCTGACTACTTCCACTTAATGATATATTATGTTCTGGGCCACACCCACGCCATAAAATTTCAGGGGGAAAATCTGGCAACTCCTATTCCTTTCATATAGGGACCCATTTCCCAGTGCTTAGGGTCTTATACCTACAGATTCCACCGCGTTCACATTTTCCACTACATCGGACCCAAAACAGTGCTAATCACATTGAATGGTCAATATAATAAGGAATACTAATAAAATTAATCCAAATAAAGGGAAAATCCTAATGCTACGGTTTTAATTTAAATCACATGGATTATCATCATGTATCACACTTATTTTCTTTGGTGAGAACATGCATACTTGTTAGACTCTTTATTTTGAACTTTTCAAATTTTTTAAGGTTATCTTATTAGTATAGATGAATAATGGCTTAATGTGTCTTTCATAGTAACACATTCAATTTTTGACCTTCTTTCGTGTTTGACTCATCATTGCCGCTAACATTTTTTATTCATCATGCTATAAAGATTCTAAACCTATAAGCAATAAAGTGAGTGTCAAAATTATAAAATGAGGAGGATTTTTTTTTTTTTTACCAAGGTATTGGCTAGCCGCTAGATTCCTAAATAGTGCTATGCATGATGGTTAAAATATTGACAGAAAAAGAAATAAATAAAAGGAAGAGAAGACGTACGGGCAAGGGTGGCCTAAAAGAAATGAGGTCGCTTTGAAGAACACCAATGCTAACAGACAAAATCACATAATTGGCTTCGTAGACACAACCGTCCTCCGTTTCCACACTAACACCGTTTCTCGAGTGCTGTATTTCTCTCACAACCTGCCCAAATCCATGCATAAAATCACCAACCATAAGGAAAAAAAAAGTGCTAGTTTTTTAAAAGATAGTAAAAATCAGTAGCAAAATCCAAGACAACAACTACCCAAATAAGATTCTTTAAAGTCAAACCAAGGAATATGTGCAATGCAGAATTCTGGCCAGGAAATGGTAAGAGATTTATTATTGAAGAAGAATCTGTGCAGAATGGAGGTATAAAGAGCCAATTGGCTACCTACGGGATGTTTCCCAAAAACCAGTGTATTATAGCAATTGTAGGGAAAGAGGCTCATTGATTTCTAATTTTGAGAGCAATTAGAGTAAGTAAAGACAAAAACAGAACATTAAATGAAGAAATGGACTAGTCTATCTATTTTCATGTTCTTATATTGAATTGATATGACATCTCAACTCCTGTGTTGTGGTCTTTGGCCATCGGTCATTGTGAAAATTGTGCAAGTTAGGGCAAAATAGTGACTTAATTAAGGGGCCTACAGCCTCATGAAAGAGGTAAAAGGCAAAAGGATGGTGAATATCAAGCCAATTCATAGCTATATGATTGAAATCTGACATAGTGGTGGGTCAAATTTATGGCTTTTTTGCAGGGGGCCTCTACTCAAAAAATTAATTGGAAGTTTGTTTTGTTATCATGATTAAAATTGAGTGTAGATGGTCAAAGAGACCATACTTAATCCTCCCTTTTTTTAAGTTGCGACTTGTTAATTCCTTAATATTCAGATAATTCAAATTCTAAAATTATAAAAATAATTAAGTTTAGCAACAAAGTTAAACCAAGTCAGTAAAGTCTCATGATGACTCACCCTATAAACAAATAGCATTAGTTTCTTATAAATTATCTATCATCTCACGTTTTTTATATTCACTCATAAAGTTTCTTTTCATAGTAGATGATGACTAGCAGAATAAATTAGTTTAAGAAGCACAAACCGAAAATACATATATATATATGTCAAGAAAAAAAAAAAAAACTTCAATTTTAGCAATAGGATGAATAAATATATTTATTATTATTATTTTTTAAATCCTCATATAGATATTAAGAAAAAGGTAAAAAAAAAAAGCTAATCCCTTAGTGAATGATTAATGAGATAATAAGAAAAGGTATACAGCTGAGAAAATAAAAAAGGAAAAGAAAAGGCATACAGCTTTCATCAAATGTCATTATCTGCTAACCTAAAAAGTGGGTCAATCAATCTCAACAGCAAAAAGATTGCAGTGCATGGATACAAAAAAATTTCACTGTTCTTTTATTATAATTTTTTATTTTTTTTTTAAAAACAAATCTCTTTCACCTTAATAATAGCTTAATCTTTTTTAACTCTTCTAATAACACTTAACTCTGTCCCTTTGAATCCATCAAATGATTAGATCAACCATTTAAAAGAAAACAAATCACAAACCAACAAAATATAAGTTAAAGAAAAAGAAAAATCAAAAGATTTTCTTTTTCTCTCTTTTTTGTACCTTGTTGAGTTTCAGACGATTGTCCAAGATTTTACCCTCAGAGGTAAAAAGAAAATCCTCAGCCATTTTGTATAGCAAATACTCGTACCCTCTTTCATCTGCTACTAGAAATTCTCTTTCACCAAAATCAACATATGTTGATATTGGCTCTACTTCTGTAGACCAAAAGAAAAACCCATTTATTAATTAACCAATAAAAAGACAATATTCGTTTCAAAAAACTAAAAAATAAAAGGACAATACTAATACAAAAACCCAGGAATAAATAAACAATATTTTAATCTCAAGTGAGTTTAAAATAACAATTACATTAGTTGAGATGCGATAATTTAGATTATTTTTATAAGGTAAACCAACAAAAAGACGTAAACATAATTTAACATTTTCTATTTTGCTATCTTTTTCTGGGAAACATTCAGTAAATTGGGCATTAAAACTGACCTGCCATCTCAAAGTCATGGAGAATGAAGTCAATGGCGAGCTCGATTGGTGTCTTTGGTGAGC
This sequence comes from Aleurites moluccanus, assembly GCA_948193065.1. NCBI lineage: Eukaryota > Viridiplantae > Streptophyta > Magnoliopsida > Malpighiales > Euphorbiaceae > Aleurites > Aleurites moluccanus. Next base: position 37,459 of record CANXYC010730353.1, read on the forward strand.
TAATTAAACAAATATAATAAAAAAAAAGACTCAGGAAATTTAGAGTAGTAATTATATTTATTTATTTATTTTCTAATGGCACTTAGCTAATGCCAAAAGCAATGATTACCAAGGCGATTCAAAGGCTTCACCAACATTGTTTGCCTCTTGGCTTCTCAGCTTCATAATCGCCGAGTCCACCGCCTTCTTGTAAGAATCCGCCGCCACCCTACTCGGAAATATTTTCCCGCTGCAACCCAAACAAGTAAAGTAAATTGAAAGCAATTTCAAAGCCAAAAAATTTTTTTTAAAAAATTATGTTCTTAATTTTGAAAATTTTCATTATTTCACATATAAACAGAAAAAAACAAACTGCACCGCCGTTTTCAAAAGCTAAAAAGTGGCAAAAAGAACAGAGTAATACAAAAGAGAAGATTCTGGTACCCAAAAAAGAATATATATGTATATATACATATAAAATACCTGCGATCGTAGATATTATAACGAGCATTGCTATAATCAGAAAAGCAAGTACGGAGACCAGATTGATTAGCGAGTTGCCAAACAGGATTTGATTCTTTACCACCAACACCGGCGATCCAACCAGCACCGAGTTCAACCGAAACACCACTGAAATTTTCCTTTCTGATCCTACCGCCGATACGATCAGACGCCTCTAAAATCACCATATCTTCTATTCCATTCTCCGCCAGAACTTTCGCCGCGGATAAACCTTAACCAAAAATACCAAACGAAAATTAAAAAATAAAGTCCATTGTTAATTAATGCTAATTAAATTCATTAATAATTAGACAACGTCGACGTCATCGTGGTCAGAAGGTGAAGGAGGGTTACCGGAGATGCCAGCGCCGATAATGATAACGGAGGAGCGAGAAGGTGAATTCATTGTCCAGATAGAGAGAGACAGAGAAACAGAGAGAGAAGGAGAAGGAGAGAAGGCGGGGGATGTTTGGGTTTTGTTGTTGACGATAGAAAAGGAAATAGCGGGAGTCAGTTTATATAGTTGATTTATTTTTTTTTCCTCTCTCTGGAATTTGACAGGGGTTGACTTAGTGACGCGTAATTGGTAAGAAAAAGGGTATAATAGTCATTTGAAATTAGAAAATTTATATGAATGAATTGGATTTTGTGTTTAATTCGTTTCCCACTAGTATTAACAAAGAAAACTCCTACGTGCATTAATTATTGTTCTGTATATCCACTTTGGACTCGAATTATAAAGACTTATTTAGTTAGTGAATTAAATATCCTTAATTATTAATTATATACGTGTCACTAATTAAAAAAAATTATATTATTTAATTGATGAATTAAAAACTTCGATTATAATAAAATTTCTTTTTAATCGAAAAATCTCATAAACAGTTATAAACTACTTTTAGCGATTGACGATTTGTCAATAGCACTTTTACACCAATAATATATTTAGGGGATCTTTGGTTAAGCATGGCTAAATGTACGATTGATATAAAAGTGCGATTGCCAAATCGCCAGTAGCTAAAAACAGTTTATAGCTACTTATGAAATTTGCCAATTGAAAAGAAATTTTGCCATAATTAGAGTTTTTAGTTGGCCAACCAAATATCACAAATTTTTTCAATTAGCGACGCGTATGTTGATAATCGGCAATTAAGAATATTTAATTGGCTAAACAAACAGCTCCTTAATAATCGCTCTACCAAACACATTCTTAATCAATTGAAAATAGTAATTCTAATTGGAATCACTGTATTATAATTTCTTCAGTTCAAATTTTTTATTTTTTTATATTTTAATTCATATAATTTTTTATGTATCATATCACATATTTTTAAAATATTTTGACAGTTAATATTTTTTATAAGTAATATGACACATAAAAAAATATAAAATATAAAATATGATAAAAAAAAAAAAGAAATTAGACATATTAATATTATCTAATATGAAATGAAGCTATAAAAATAATTTTGAATGGGTTAAAAATCAAAATTTTTTAAATAAATATAAATTTTTTTATAAAATTAATATTAGATATACAAAAATATGAAGAAAAAAAAATTTTAATAAATTAAATAAAAAATTTATATTAATTAATAGAATAATTTTTTGACTGAAGTGATTCAAATCCACGTGGATAAGAGAGTGGCGGCATTGATGTACCTAATTAATATTAATGCAAGTCATCAATTTTAATCATTTTAAATCTAATTCTTCCCGCCAAGCTATAACCCAATAGCTCTCTAGAGCTTGCAAATCAAGCCAGCACCTCAAATTAGACTAACTTTTTAATCTCTTTACTTGTTTATTAAGCATCGACTAATTAAATATTTAATCTCTTTAATTAGTGCAAATATTACACAATAGCTAGAATTCATGTCATAAAAGTGACTTCATTTAATTAATTTATGATTTCAATTAAAAATTTTAATTAAAATTACAGTATTCTTTTCCTATTTATAATTCATTTTTTATATTATCATTAATTTTTACATTACATATATTATGTTTATATTTAAAAAAATATTAAAATTTTAAAATATTAAACTCTCTTTTCTTATTCTTTTCTTCACAAATTAAATTAAAATCAATATAATCCAAACCCTAAACAAATTTAATACTGAATAGTTGTATTCATATATAAAGTAATGATTTAAATAATTATTACCTGCTTAAACAACATCAACTTGTACATAATAATATTTTTAAATAGCCAATCACCCTTTAATTTAATGATATTAAAATTATATCATTCAATTTTTTATTTAATAATATTAAAGTTGTATTTAAATTATTCAATCATAAGTTTAAATTATTAAAATTTTATCATTAAAGTTAAATTTGTTCATGAGCTGAATCAATATTCATTTTATATAAAAAGAATGCAGATCCATCATATCATTAAAATTTTGACATTTTATAAACTTAAATTTGATTATAAATAAGTCTAAAAAATTATACTAGAGCCATTTAAAAATTGAAAAGTCTCAAGTTTTAATTATAATCGAAATTAAATTATTAAAAAAATTATTATTAGGAAAAAAATGATAGATTACATAATTTCTCATATATAAAATATATAAGTGGTGTTTGATAATTAAGAACTAAATGTTTCTTAATAATTAAGTGATTTGAACAGTTTAAAGATTTAAATAATTTAAAACTGAATACTTCTTAATCATTCATACTCTAGACCAAGTTTAATCTATTAAGAGAATATAATATTTTTATCCCATAACCATAATCTCTTATCCGATTAAGAGATTGTTTCATTAAAACGTTACCGTAATTTTTTTTTAATTTGAAAACAAAAATGTTATCTAATTTAATTGTTAAACAATTAGAATTGATAATTTAATCCACTGTTCTTTAATATGCAAGTACCAAGAAATTACTAGCAAGTATCAAAGCAACTTCTTAATTTAATTAATTAAAATTTTCATTTATTTTAATTAATTTTGTTATTCTTCATTTTTAATAATAATTTCTTTACTTGCAAGTCCATTAATTTGAAAAGCAGAGTCCTCAGTCCTCTCTCAGTATGGTCAATTTTCAGAACGTGAAAGGCATTTAATAGGTAGGAGAGCCGCACGTGACATTCTTTAATTGCACACGTGTGATATGAATTCGGCGGCTAAGTTCAGTATCAAACAGCACTGTTACTTTAGCAATGACAGCTCTTCATTTGCATTTGTTGATTTATAGGTGGCAGTCAAAGTCAACAGATCTTTTTTCAATTAAGCTGCATTACTCTCTCATCTTGTGGTCTGTGATGCTCCAGATTGGCAACAGACTGTTATTATTGTAATCCTTCATGGAAACATGAGTTATAAATAATTTTTTTTTTCTCAAAATAAAATGAAAATAAAAATTAATTTTTAAGGTTTGTATATATTGTACTCAATAATAGTACATTTTTTTTATTAAGAATAATTAATTTTATTTTAAATTTATCAAAATTAATTATTATTATTTTTTTGCTAACGTGATTTCAGTAAAAATTAATTTTAAAGATATTTTAAAAATAAAAGGCATTGGCGAATCCTTTTTCAGTCCTAATTTAGTTTATAGAAAGTATTAACGAAATTATTTAATTATTTATATATTAATTATTTATAATTATATTAATAATTTATAAAAAATATTTAAATTTATTTTATTTAGTAAAAAAATTTAAAGGAAAAGAACCATTAGCCAAATGGATTATTAAGTTTATAAATAAATAATTAGATACAATATTAATTTATACATATTAATTAAATTTTAGTGGCTAATTCATTAAAAACTTGGTTTATAATTATGCAAATGCATATTTAGTAAACATTAACATTTCATGCATAATAATTGTATATACAGTGAATAAACTGTTAACATATCATAAAACATAAGTTATAACATCGATCTATGGCACCTATGCATGACATATTTCTTTTTTTATTTTAAAACTCGCCCGTATTTCATTATCGTTGATTTTTAATTAAATCCGAGTTTGAATTTGATAAAATTTATAAAAAATATAAAATTTTTTTTATTACTTATTTTATTCATTCATAATACTTAAATTTAAAATTTTATTTAAGGGATACGAGTTTCTTTCACTCGAACAAACATGTATTAGTTGTTTATTTCTTATAATGATATTATATAACCACGAACTCTTATTAAACTAGTTTAAGTTTGATGGAATCTATCAGGAGAATGATATTATATAACCACGAACTCTGATTAAACTAGTTTAAATTCGATGGAATATATCAGGAGGATAAAATTTTTTCAACGCTTATTTTCTTTATTTATAAAGTTTAAATTCAAAATTTTATTTAAAAAAAACGAGTTTTTACACTCAATCAATATATATAATAAATTTTATCTATATTTAATATATACACTGATATAAATTATTTGTTTCGGGTTTAAGAAATTATAAATTATTATCACAAAAGATTTGATTTTACAAGATATGTCTAGAAAATGATACTATAAGCCGACTAATGGAAAATTACGATAGATACTCCAAATTAGCTGACTAGAAGCAAATTTTTTTTGCATGATATGAAATGTCTATTCTTGGTTATCACTATTTTTGTTTTAAAAGTGTTGTTAAATCCATATAATAAGACATATAAACTTTTAGTTTTTCCTGAGAAAAAAACTTATGGTTTGATAATGGTTGAAGATAAAGTGATAACCTCTGTTAATTTGTACTTTATTATCTCATGAAAACTAAGTACAGTTTATATTCTTTAAACCTAGTCAATTTAAAAAGAAATCTATTTATTAAACATATGATAATGAGAAATTAGTGAACAAATTGCACAAGGATATGATATATATCATGTCTTTTAGCAACTAAACAATCATATAAAGATAAAAAAAAAAAAAAAAAAAGTTATTAAAAAAAGAGAAAAATTGATGAAGATTGAAGAAGTGAACACGTCTATCAATTAGTGAATTAGTTTTTATTTTAAATTTTTATTTTTTTATTAAAATTTCATCTATCAAAGAATTAATAATGAACTTTAAAATTATTTTAAAAATGATTACCTTAAATGATTTGAATAAATTAATAATGTTAATTCTATTCAATAATTATATTGCTTTTGAATTCTTTTCATAAATTATAAGGTACGATGTAGTAAATAGTTCGTTGCCCATAAATAAAATTTTAAGTTTGAGTCTTATTAATAAAGAAAATAGACATTAATTTTTTTTTTTCTTATGGGCTTCACCGATTTGTTCGAGCTTGATATCCAATAATTTCAAAAAAAAACTATGGCGTATGATAAAAACATATTTTTTAATGTTTTCGGTATAGAAAAAAAATTTAAGTATGTTAATTATTATTTCGTTTTATTTAATTTATTAGATATTTACAGTCTGATTTAAAATATTTTTATAAGATATATCTATTACATGAGTACTGTTTGGAAATATATAATTTAATATTTTAAATTTTTGAAAAATATAATATTAAAGTATGGTTGATTTAATATTTTGGATTTAAAAAAGAAAAGAAAAGTTGGAATTAATTTTTTTGAAAAATAATGATAAAAAATTTTAAACATCAGCTACATGCGAGACTCCAAAACTGCCGCCACTTCGACCATTCATAAATTGACACGTAAGGTTCTGATGTCAAGTGGAATATCCCATGTGTCCTATATTCGTTTTTCTTCGGACATCCAATTGATTCAAGTTGGAGGTTGCAACGTCTCCCCTATCAAATTTTAAAAATTTTATTACTATTTCTTTTTCTAAGATTTTTTAAGCGAATCTATCATAAATTTATTATCTATAAAAATATACATTATCTTTAAATTATATCTCATATATAAATAATAATAAAATTAAAAAATTAATTTTAAATAGACGAAATTTATAATTTTTAATGTATATATAAATTTTTTTAAAAATTAATTATAAATGAATTAAAATTATTCAAGTGACAATCTTTTATAAGTTAATATATATATTTTTTTACTGTCATAACTTAAAATGAATCGCATTCTAAATGAATGTATTAAAAAAAAAAAATTAGAGTAACTTGCATTGATGATAAATTTAAAAAAAATATATTAAGATAATTTTGATACGTGAGTTGTTGGCTTAACGATGTACAAATTAGAAAAATAAGTTATATTAAACTAAATGTTAGAAAGAAAGATAAAAATAAACTTAAATTGACTTTAAAAAAAATAATTAGAAATAATTTTATTATTTTAAATTTTATATAGACATAATCTATGAGCATTTAAAATAAAAAATAATAATTCATATAACCAACATCAAATAATTTAAATTAAGATTTCGTTGAAATGAATTAAATTGTCATAATCGAGATATATCCATCACTTTGTCCCTGTGTGTAAGGTTAATTAGATAAAAGACAAAAATTATAGATTTTTTTTAATTTAGTTTTAATTTGAGACTTCTAATTTTTTTTATTTTTATAATATAATTTAATTAAAATTTAAATTTGATATTTAACAGAATTTAGTTATTGATTTAAATTTTCATAAGCACTTTTCTTTATAGAAAAATATATTTTTTTTAAAGATAAAAAGTAAATATAAATCTAGTTCAATCAATCATTTACACTATAAAGCCTAAATTGACTTTTGTAACCATAAATCTTTTGATTTGTTTTTTTTAACCTCCTTTTTTGACAAGACATGTATGGGATTACTTACATACATGCACTAACTAAAAGCAATGCCCATTTAAATTTTGCTAGATTTGTCCTTTTATATTATTATTTCTAATCTATACTTTTATATATTATTTCTAATATGAAAATTATATTTAGAGAAAAAAAAATATTCATGTTTTTATACTGGATAGAAATACATTTTATAATAATTAATTTACAAATTGTTTGTGTATAAAAAGATTATTTTTATAATAATTTAGAATTTTCAAATCTAAATGAGATATATTATGAGACAGTTCGATTTTTTGTTTGATAGATATTTAAATAGTAAGATTTTTTTATTTTTTTTTGATATTTTTTTAATTTTAATATTATAAATAATAAATTAGAATCATAATAATAGTAAATTTAGTATAATTATATATTTAATTTAATTTATAATAGTATTATTTTATTAAAAAAAATTTTAATAATTTTTTTTTATTTTATAATAACCGTTTTATTTTTTTTAATATGTTTTAATTAAATTATTTTATTTTTTAATTCAAATTATATTTTAACTTAATATTATAATAATACTCTCGTTAATTTTTTATTTTTGTAATTATAAAACAATTTTGCTAATTAAATTGAAAAACCCATATCAGAAATTGCTAATTATAACTAAATGACAATTGTTCTTATCAGAATTTCACCAACAACTTGTTCCAAAATTGTTCTTGGCATTTTCCAGGAAAAAGGTGTATGTTTGATGAGAAGGTGCTTCCTAAAGAAATACTTGCAATTTGTCCTAGACATCAATTTGTTTCAATGAAGAACCAAATCTTGGAATATGGACAATACTTGGCTAATAATTCAAGAATTGATACATATATATATATATTTATTTATTTGGAAGCAATACTTGTACACATCTACTCTTTCCCAAAAAAGTAATTAAGAAAAGATAATAGCCAATCTCAAGATAAATTAAAACTTAGGTGAGATGCAAGACTTGTAGTTATAACAAATGGATAAAATTGGTTCACTTTACAATTAGAAAAATGCAAGAAATGACTCATAATCTACAACATTTTCCAAAAGTATTTAATAAAAAAGAATATCTTACTACATTATGATTTAAACCTTTTTTTTTTTATCATAGTTTATTAATTTAATGCATTGTTAGTTTTGAAAATTTAATATAAATGAAAATTCATTTGATATTTTAGTTATTTCATTTGTTTTATATAACTATAGTTATACTTAAACTCAATTTTACTAAATTTTGTTGAAGTTTACAAATGGACACTAAATTAACAATTGGTTAAAAATTTGTAGATTATGAGTTGGAGTGATGAAAACAATCTGTTTGCAATAATGCAAAGGAAAATTTACTTACTATTACATCCATTTTCTCTTTATAATTGATTCCAGCCTATTCTAAATATGGTCTATGTATGTTAACAAAGCAATATTCTTCTAATGATAGTAACTACTCAGAGAAGTATTGCTTCTACTTGGGAGGAAAGAATATGGTAATGGAGGGCAGATGATCATGGTCTTCCACAATGTATATATATTATTGTTTTTTGGAATATTTAAATTGATAAATGAATATACAAAATGTTTTGACAAAATTCTCATTTTATGAATAGAGACGAAGTCAAAAAATTAATTATAAGTAAATTGAAAAATTTTTTTTATATAAAATGCTGAGTTTATATGGACTGAGAATTTTTTTTTTGTATAAAAAATTAGATTTGTACAGGCTAAAGCTATGTTTGTTTTGATGAAAATTGAGAGAAACGAAAAGAAGGGAAATAAATATTATTTCCTTTATTTAATTAACTAAAAAGGAAGAGAAAAGAAAAAAAAAAGAGAGAAAATTACATTTCCTCATTTGAGTTCTAGGAGAATAAAAATTTCTCTTTATTTTGAAAAGAAATTAGAAGTTAAAAGATATAAAAAAAAAATTACAAAGATATTTATTTTTTTATTCTTATTACTCCTCTTTTATTAAATTAAAATGATAAATTTATCTTTATTTCTTTCTTTATGCAAATAAGAGATACAAATAATATAAAGAAAATTAGAATTTTTTTCTTTTCTCTTGTTTAATTTCTCTTAATTTATTATGCACAATTAGTGCAATAAATATAGAAGGTATTTGGATAAAAAACTCATTTTAGAAAATAGAGTTTTTAAAAAAATTGGCATGTCTAGTTTAAATTTTTTTTTTTTTTTAAGTTTCAAAACGACGTTTTAAATTAATCTATCAAACACTTAAAAAACCGTTTAGAGTTTTTTAAATTTCAAAACAACTTTTAATACCCATTTTAAGTAGATCCAAACATTCCCGTAATCTAAATGAAATTTTTTTATAAATTAATATATTTTTTTTTATTGGGTGGCAAGGTAGCACCATTCCTATTTGTGAGAATGATAGGAGAAAAAATCATCAAAATAATTTAATTATTTAAGCTATAAAATATGCCTTTTGTGTGGAAATACCATGATATTTCCAAGATATGCTTAATTGCTATTCCAAAGTGTGTGTGGTGCTTTTTATTCCCATTGAATATTTCTTACATTTGAAGTTAAAAAACAAAAGAAAGTCAAAAGAATTACTATTTGATTCATGAGTTTTTTGCTAAATTTATTAATTATGACCTATATTTTTAAAATCAAATTAATGAGCTTTTAGTATTTTATATGTTTCATAAATAAATTACTAATTAATTTTTTTATTAAATTATATGACATAATTTTTAGTTAATCAAGAATAAAAATTAAGTCAAATATTAAAAAAAAATTGTCAGAATAAATTTTATGTAGTCTATAATATTATTACTTATATTGAGATTAACTCGTGTGCGATTAAAATAAAAATATATCTTTATGTAAAAATTATACTCATATGAATTCATTTTTATTCATCTAATAATTTTTTTAATAACAATATATGAGAATGGATAATATCCATCAACTCTATATATATATATATATTGAATTAAAATTTAATTGAGATTCAAAATTATGATTTTATAATATTAAAGATTATTCTAAAACGACCAAGTCAAAATTAGTTGATTTTTGGTACCTCTCTTCACTTAAAAGTTTGATTTAATTGATTAAACTAAAAGCAACTTCTTGATTTTGTTGAAATCTTGAAGTGGGTTGGGTTGAAGTTATTGGAATTGGTAAAATTGACATTCGTTTCATCCAATAACCAATATGGGTCGGAAAAATGGCATTATATTTTGTTTTCTGAATCATAATAATGAAACATTGATTAGAAGGTAGACTAAGTTTTTCCTTTTGTAGGAGATGAAAAGTACTTGGAATCAATAACATTGCACTTTTTCACCATTTATTGACTTTTGTATACACTTGAAATCACTTGATAGGATTGATCCCATGAAAATTACCACAAACATGAAACATTCTTTGGAGTAAAGGAATAAATAATAATAAGATTAACAAATCTATAATTTCATCTTATCACATAATTAAGAAAATTAATTTCACATTGCAAAATGATTAATGATAAAATAATTATTGACTAAAGTCTCATTTAATTTAACTGTTTGTAATAATTATTGTTAGCTGATAATTATTTACCGGTTATTAATTATTATAAGTATTTAATAAAATTATTATTATCTGTTGTCGTAAATATATTTAATGGTTATCAATGATAAATATTAATGATTTTTAATTATATATTATTTTTTATTGGATAATTTATTTATTTTAATTAAATAAGTAAGAATTATTTCAAAATTTTAAAATTATAATTTTTATAAATAACAGTTATTTGATTACCTAACAATTTTATAAAAATTAACATCTATCATTAAAAAAAAATTAATCAAACGAGTTTGATATAATTATTAAGAATAAAAAAATTAACCGCTGCATCAAAAGTTTTTTTTTAAAACACTTGCTGAGAATACAATTATTTTTTGTTGAAATTATCTCCATCTGTATCTTAAAGGTTCCACTTGGCTAATATTACATTATTATATAACTGAAAATTGATCATTTTATTGATTATAATTCTACTTGGGAATTAAGATGTAAAATAGATATATTTTTATTATTTATAAATTTATAAATTTTAATTTAAATTAATCTATATTATTCATCGTATATGATAATAAATTTAATATGTGAAAATTAACTCGTAAATATTTTAATAGCACATTTATTAATACATGGAAAAGTATAATATATACAGTAAAATTTTTATAAATTAATATAATTGTGACTTATAAATTTTATTAATTAAAAGAAATATTAATTAATCAAATATTAATTTAGTCTATTAACCTAAATTAAAATTATTAAAAATTATTATATAATAAATATTATTAATTTATCAAAATCATTAAAAATTATTATATAATAAATGTTATTAATTTATCGAGTATTAATATATAGAAATTTTACTGTATATATTAATAAATTTTATTGAAATCGTCTTCAAATTTGAAATATTTTCAATTTGAATCCTAATTCCAGTTCTAATCAGAGCTAAATTTTTTTAAAAAATAATGTTATGAATGTTCTAGTTCTTGAAAAAGACATGTTAGAATGTTGTAATCTTATGAATATTTCTGGCATAAACTAAAAGATGGAATCAAAACATCCCCATCTGTTCAAACTTCCCTTTCACCTTTAACTAGTAGGTTAGTTGGTCCTTGATTCTAAACCTATCACCATATGCCAAACACTGGATTTAAAGAAGCATTATTATGGTGGCAATAGAATAAAAATATAAAGAAAAGAACCCAATTTTTCTTTTTCTTGCAAATTCTATGCCAAGTTTTTTGCTTTTGGGAACATAATATATTCAATACTCCCATGATCACTACAACCATATACACTTTCATAAATTAAGAATAACTAAAGTTGAATTTTAAAATTTTTTGCATTTTCTTATTTTAAAAATTCAAACCAGTTCCGTTTGCGAATTTAATACAATTCAATTCAATTAAGTATAATTCGAAAATCGGTAAAATCAATTTAAAGAAAAATATCAGCTAAAAATTTTCAAAGATAAAAGCATATTATAAAAAAAATTTAAAAGTCTAATTTATAAAAAAAAAAAAAATAATAATTAACAATTTTTATTACAAAATGAAAAATTAGGTTTAAGTTTTAACTTGTATAAACTATACATGTTAATAAATTATTTAAGAAAGTGATTTTATAAGTCAATTGGAGTTGGTTTAACGATCAAGACTTTATTTTCTATGTTGATTTTTTTTTTTTTTTGTATGTTGAATTAACAATAAGAGATTTATATTAACACATAAATTAATAATTAATATTTAACATACAATAATTAGTAAGTACTAATTAGTATTTAGTGGTTACTATTTATTAGTTATCACCAATTAGTAGTTAATCAATAATTATTTATAATTTAACACGTATAATTAATTATTATATGACTAATACATATTTAAACTCGGTTAATAATATTATAATTTTCATAAATTTATTTTAACTTAAAAACATCTTTAATTATTATAAATAAAAATAATAAATTATAAATAAATTCAATAAATAATATAATAAATTATAAATTACATAAAAATATATAAATAATAATTAATGATGTGATAATTAAATTTTTAAAAAATATAAATATAATATAAGTGTATTCTTATATATATTTATTAGAAATATAAATTTAAGAATAATTTTGTGCTTTTATGTTTTAACTTATATAAAATTTTAAAAATTATTTAAGGAGATTTATTTACAAGTCAATTGGAATTGGTTTAATGGTTAAAATCTTATAAAATTAATATTTTGGTCAAGAATTCAATACAATCTTATGTTTTATCTCTTCAATACATATATTAATATATTTATACTTTTTTTTTTCCTTTTCAGTACATATATTTCATACATATTATATATTAATATTTTTATATTTTATATATTCACATTTTTTTTCTCTTTAATAAAAACATGGATATATTTATACTTTTTTTTTCCTCTCACACATATTTTTTTATGTATATTATATATTAATATTTTTTTCATATTTTTAAAAAATTATTATAAATTAATAATAAATAATATATGTGAAGTAATAAAAGAAATATATATATATATATTTCGTTTTGGTTTGATTCGATATACGTATCAGTTCGTATATAATAATAAATTCAAAACCATCGCAAAATAATTTTTTCAGTATAGTTCGGTTCAAATACAATCAAATAGTCAATGGAATTTTCACTTATGAATATTTTCAATTCAATTATTTAGTTATGTTTGGTAATCTCAAGATTTGTGCTCACCTCTGGATAATGACCTCTAACTTCTACTCCCCCTTTTCCTAAGCCATTGGGGTTGGAGGGGATATTGCATCGGTCAATTTCTAAGGGCTTTGCTATTTTCATACATGTAATGATTTTATTTAATGGGTTGTCTTTGAAATTTTGGTTTTGTGATTGGAGTATTTAGTAAGTTATCATGTTGATTGCTCTATAGAAGTTCTACATTAGCTAAATAGTGGTTGTGTCTATTCTCTTTACTACTCATCTCATATAAAATTGGAAATTTTGACTTAGAAAAAGGTCCTTGTGACTTGTCCTTTGTTGACATTTTGGCTTTTGATTTTTACAATTTTGCCTCCTATTGTTTTTGTTTCATTCCTTTCACACCCATTTCTTAAAAAATGCATGCATTTTTTTTTTCAATGAAAATTTAGGGCGCCATCCACTATCCTGCTTTAATATGTGAAAATGCCATGTTAGTCTCCATCTAGAGAGTAGTCTAATGATGGAATGAAAGTTTTATTGTGTAGTATGAAATCCAATAGCTCCTATTATGCAAATTTGTATTGTATCAAACAAAATAAGATAATTTACTTTTGAAATGACTGTATAATTTGTACAAATAACACATCTACATAACTTATAATTTTACTTTTAAATGATTAATTCATTTAAACTTTAAACTATTAATTCAATAATTAAATATTTATTTTAATAGTATAAGAGATAAAGTATTCAAATTTTAACAACTAATTTTATTGCTTTCAAAAATTTTATCTTTTAATTTGCCAAATGATATTACTTATCGCACATAGAAACAATACAACAATATGTGATATTACTTATCGCGTGCTAGAGAATATTAAGAGGGTGTTTGGATAGAAAGCTAAACGCTATAAGCTGCATTTTAAGAGAAAATTAAGAAGTTTTGTGATTTTTGAAGTGTTTGGATAAAAAAGAAAAACTTGATTATTTTTAGTATTTAACGCAAATTTTAAAAGCCGGGAGAAAAGTTTTATGATTAACGCTCGTTTTTAACAAAACTGATTATTTTAACAAAACGCTAGTTTTTATCCAAACACCTCCTAAATATGGATGAGAAAAAATCAGACTAATCAAAAATCAAACCAAACCAAACTTAAATCGATCGGAATTTTAATCAGCTAGATCGGTTAAGCAATTGCATTGGAACAAAAATCTGATGGAATTTATCAAGCAAATAGCACATGTGCAAACCAACTAAAGAAATTAAACGCATGAGCGATACATAATATCGAAGCTTCCTATCATCTTCATAGCGATAATACATGTCTATCCTATCAGGTGTTCTGGGAAGATTTGATAGTTAAAGCAGCAAGCTAATTAATTAGCATTAAATCTTACTGACTTTCCGGGTGTGGTTTCTGAGCCAAGAAAAAAAACATTGGGGTGAAAATCTCCTTCCTGAAAGACACAGAAATGCAATTATGTCACTAGTCTTGGAAAGAAGTAATAGCAAACTTGGTAAAAATTATAAAAGAAAATGGGAGTCGACTTATTGAAGAGAAGCTCTAAAAGCCTCTATAATTGCTACTATTGAGTAACCCAATGTGCAGTCTAAGACCACAAGGAAGAATTTTATTTAGAGTGTTTGGGCCTAGATCAGTAAAGGTCAGGGTGGAAGAATCCTGGCTGTTGCTCAAACCAACCAACAACAGAAGCAATATTTTTTGTGGGAGGCTACAAAAATAAAATCCTATAACTGAATATGAGATCAATTTGCAAAACCCCATTCACACACCAAAGAAATAGTATGAAGAAAAGAATCTGAAAAAAAGGAAAAATAATGAAAGGAAAACTCACCTTCCACCTTCAACTAACCCCTCTGCAGCTTTCTCAAGAAAATCTTGAACCCTTTGACTTCCCTTTGGAGCAAGTCCCACAAATTCTAGGGCTTTGACCTGTAAGGGAAATAAAATACCAGTTAACTACCTGCAAGATTAAATTACTGAGATTTGAGAGATGTGTGGGAAGCATAAGGTTGGTCAATTCCAAAAAATATGGTTTAAACAAAGTGTTACAACTTACAAGAACCAAGCTAATTTTGTCTTTACCATGTTTTTTGTGAAGAGTCTTCCAATAGCTGTTAATCGGAAGCTACTGAAAGAAAAGTGATTTTTGTCCAAGGGCAAGTACCACGGGACAGGTGAGCTTGTTGCCACATCTTTTGACCACATGACCTTCACATGAAAATAAAAAATCATCATTATTTCTAAATTAAGTATTTGATATATGAAGTAAAGGGTGTCTTAATGCATGAGTTATGGCAGTCCTCAAGAGAGGATCAGACAAGCAGGCTAGTTCGTGATTTGACATCTCAAATAGGAAAGAAAATTTTACAACATAGGGAGAGGAGATTTTTAGAACACACCTTGAAACCAGCTTTTTTGAGTGCTTCAATGCATTGAGTGGTTGATCTAATATCAGGAAGGCCATTGCCAATCTCAATTTCCGCCTTCACCAATGGAAAATTTCATTATGTTCACAATCATCTAAGATCAAATTGAAAAGGACAATGGAGACAGGCGACTTGTATAATACTTATGAGATATCTCACCTTAATTTTCTGATGTTCTTGGTTATTGGGATCAAAAGCATCAGTCATGCACCATTCATATGCAGCAAAGAATTGTCCAGGTTTCAATACTCTGTAAATCTGACTGTAGCATCCATACTGTTTAGAAAATTGTCAAAATTTTGGTAAGTCATTCGTATTCATTTAGAGAACGGCATATCAGGAAAAATGTGTACATTTAAGGCAATAATTATCAGAAGACTTGTGTTGTAAAGATGTTTTCTGTAAACATACTGCATCTGGTGCATGGCAAGTAGCTTCAATTGCGTATGCTGCATCAAAACTATTTTCAGGAAAAGGCATCTTCATGAAGTCAGCCTGCAAAATCAGGAACCAGAAACAAAGATGATTTACTCCAAAAGTATTTTTCCACGTCTTACAATATTTCATTCTATGTACCTTTTAAAATTTTAATTGATGAAAGTATAGATATTAACTATAGAGAAAAGAGAGGGAATGGAAATAAAATGTTTGCAATGCAAGACATTGAAGAACATGACCAAGAACAGAACCAACCTTCACAAAATCACAGGTCTTGTCCACACCTGCAATGCGATTTAATTCCTGTGAAGCAACATAAGCAATCAGATTCAAAGGTGCTTAAAAAATGTACCAACTTTAAAGTCCAACAACTACAAGGCACTATCCTTTTATTTAGAATAGATGTGAAAAGATACGCGAGTACCTTTCCTCTTGCTATCTGATATTCATTGTTGTTCAGCCCGGTAACTGATGTCAAGCTGCAGTAAATGACCACAGAAATTAATGATGCTTAGAGCCCTCATGTAAATACAAGTCTCTTAAAACTCTAGACATATTTGTTGTAAGCATGAATTATGGTAGGGTGCTGATAGAACAAGTGAAAGCTTTGCGGCTTTCAAGGTAATACTGTTTGTTTCTATATTCTATTTTGCAAAATATATGGTGCTAGAAGTCAAGTACTTAATCTTTTTTAGAACTGGTACCAAAATATACAATATTGTTTAATTCACAAGAACCTGACGATACACTATGTATTAATCTGGAACCACAAAGTAATGTCCGATGCGATGCTCGTAGTCTACTGTAATTACAGTGGATTTCAAGATAATTATTTTGATTGTATCCTAGGTTTAACTGTCACTATTGGGGAAAGGAAAATGTTAGCCCTCTGACCTGAATTGAGCAATTTCTTTCAGGGGCCCACCAATACCACATCCTACATCCAACACCTATTATAAAAAGCAAAAAGTCAAGTCAATGAATCAAACCAAATGATTGGAGATGGATCTATTTGTTGTAACTTGCTCCATGTTTTATAAGAGTATAAAAACCTTTTGTCCAGGTTTCAAGGCGAGCTGTAAAGCGAGAAAGTGCTCATGTCGCTTGATGCTTTCTCGAAGAGACTCCCCTTTAAATCTGAAAAGATAAATATAACTCTTGTTTAGCTTTATAAGCAGCACTCACCAAATAACTTGCTGCATCACTTGAGCATCAAATGGAGAAGACGATTAAAAGGTACCTGTGTGCAAAATGGAAAGACTCCCCCCAGCCAAACTCATAAAAGCTAGTAGCAAGATCATAGTATTTATTAACCTGAAAGAGGCAATAGTCATGTGTTAAATTTATTGTTCAGAAAGGCAACAGACGCAGCACCCAAAAGAAAATCAATAGGTTATTTCCATTTCCAATGTTAGAGAACTGACTGAGCAGAGGATAAGGAATTCAGTTCCTCATGCCTAATGGAAATAATATAAAAAGAATCTTCATGCCAACAAACAGATGGTGTGGCTAGTTATTGGTTTTATTCAGGAAAATCTAACTTCATAATCCGTAAAATAGCAAAATAGATCATTATTCATCAGAACATTGTTCTCTTCTCACAGTAGTATGGCAACCTTTTAAGAATATGCAGAGAACTTGACACCAGACGGATGACCTTTTACTTTATTTATTTATTTTTGCGTAAATGACGTTGTAGATTGACAAGATTTAACGCTGGATCTCTCAGTGCTGCAATAAGAGAGTAGATTATTCTGAAATACTTGCTCAGAAAGTTTCCATGGATCAAAGTTCTATTTAGATCCAAATTTAAAAAAAAAATGCCTGTTTGAGCCAGCATCCTGTCCAAGGATGGTACATACTATGAATGCAGTGGGAAGTTATGTTGCCTTATCAAGAGATAAAAAGGAATCAAAATAACACGCCCACATAATTAACTGACAATTTGACATGCCACAATTCAATGGATATAATGTCAAGCATGGAAAAGGCAAAGGTTCATATCACATGACTCCATCGAGAATATAGAGATGAAAGACAACAAAAATAAAAATTTCAAACCCAATATAGCTAGCACTAGCAGGAAACTAAAACATGCAGCTCACTCGCATATAGTTTATACATATAGGTCAGTTTTGGAAAGAAAGATCGTTAGCTAGATCTCCTCCTACCATGTCAGTGTAGTTAGCTTTTCTCTCATCCTCGTCACCTCCATAATGGACATGATACTTCTCATACCTGAATCATCAAACAAATTTTTTTTTTCTATCACAAATTCAGATTTAAGAAAAATTCAAGTATTGAAAACTCGAACTATCACATGGGCCTACAAGAGTATCCAGAAAGTTTTACAGCAAGATTCAGACCATGATCACTCATGCAATACAGTTAGCTGACTATGCATGCATATCACCAATTCATAACCTGTAAACTCCATTTTCACTCAAAATATCACATGAGAAACAATTCAAGTATGCCAGCATCAAGCTCGAATTACACCAAGTCTTGAGCAGGAACAAAGTGTATTTTCTTTCACCTTATTTGCAATTCATTTTCCATCAACAGATCAAAGGCTGTGTTGATGTAAAAAGCAAAATACAACATCTCAACAAAGCTCACATTGAAATGATGTTTATAAGACAGGAAAAAGAATAATCACATGCAACAAAAAAATTTAGAAAAAAGAAAGAAAGAAATGAGTTCCTAATTTTTCTAGAGGCACTTTGTGAGAACTGCTATTTCAAAGCATCAGTCAATTACTGCAAAGGTTTTAATTAATACTCATATTTTAACTTGCTTCTTGGTAAAAAGCGTGTATTATTCTCTCTGTTATTAATTTGCTATGTTGATCTCATTGCAATTGCAACCATCTTCTAGTTTTTTTTTGGTGCTTGAAAATTCAAATCCCAGCTATAAGGGTACACACTTCATTGATATTATCGGGTTTTTCTCTAACACGATCCAATCCGACTTTTTAAAGTGAAAATGAATATTTGGTGAAATTGACCCGACCCGACCCAATAAAGTCAGGTCAGCTGGAGGGAAATCCCACCAAAATATCAGTGTTTTACTTGGAAAATCCAACCGACTCGGCCCGACTTGATAATTTAAAATGACCCGACCCGACCCTATGGATTTAAACCAAAACCCAAATAATCAGGTCGGATCCTGTCCTGAACAGCCCTTACAGATGCTCTAAACCATCTCATTATATCACTTGAAAATGCAACATGCTAGGGACCACACTATCCTTTACATATCAATTGCCTTCTAATTATTATTTGATCAGTTCCTCAACCACTTATTTATTTGGACATTTTCAATTATATAACAAAAGAAACAGGAAATTCTCTACAACTATTACTGAAAAAGACATTCATAGATTTTGTTTTTCCTAGGGATTTAAGTTTAATCTACAAAACAATAATAAATCTAGAAATTGAAGCAATTTAGATGAATGAAACACCACTTTACAATGAAAAACGTATATTTAATTCTACAGAGAGAGTTCAAAGTACAATTAAGCAGAAGCAGCCGTTCATTCAAGAACAACTCTGCAAAATAGCAAAACAAAAATTTCAAACATTGAATTCAAGGGAGAGAAACAGAAAGATTTATATTTACACTATTCATTCTAGAGAGAGAAAATCAGAGAATTAGAGCATAATTTTGTACTTTAAAAAAAAAAAATGCAATAGCAGATTCTCCAACTGTGATTCTAGAGAATGAAACAAGTAATGCAATAAATCTACAGAGAGAAAAGAAAAAGAAAAACAGAGAAACTTCCTGCGTCAATGTAAAGAAAGAGAAAGATATTATACTTTTCAACGGCGTAGAGAACTTCGCTTTTATCGATCTTTCCGCCGAGACCGGAAGCGAGATCCAATGCGCCGGCTTTCGACATCTAAAAATTGAAGAAAGAATTACTCACCGGGAACTAAAAACAGGAAAAAAAAAGCAGAAAAATCAGAGAAAACAAACAAGCACGAACACAGAAAACACAGGAAAATATAAATAAAATCATAATTAATTATCAGAATCAGAGAAGTATAAACTGAAGCTTAGAATATACAATGTGAATGTCGATAATTACAATGAAAGTATGGGAATCTTGAGTGAAAGCAGCTTCAGACTGATCCCTGTATTGAATACTTGATAAAGGCAGTGGGGGAGAGAAAGAGAGAAGAAGTGGAACCAACTGGCTTGCAGTGTGATTTTTCTAGAAGAGACAATTCAATAGTAGTGGTCCTGATGGACAAGGCTTCCTAGCTAGTTGGCAAAAACTGCCTTTGAAAAACATCGTTACTGATCGATTTCGAATAAAAATATTTTTTTTAATTAGTAAAAATAAGTAATAAGTAATTTTTATCGATTATTAAATTTTATTTATTTAAAAAAAGGAAAAACACTTAGTATTTATATAAATGCTTAAAAAAATTCTAATTGCTATATTTTTAAATAATAATTAAATTTTATAATTGGACATCTAAATAATCTCTTAAAAAATAAAATAAAAAAAAAATAAAAATATTTTTGACAAATATTTTCAAAATTATATAAAAAAATAAATTACTATGTAGGGCTAAATTACCCGCTCATATTGCTTTCCTCGTAATTCATCGATTTAAATTATCTATTTCATTTTATATTTCATGTATTTTTTTATACGTCATATCATTAATAAAAAATAATAATTATTAAAATATTTTAAAAAAAAATATGATGTAAAATATAAAAAAAATATATAAAAAATGAGATAAAATACTAAGTGCCCGTTTGACACAACTTATGTAAAGGAAAAAATAATTTTTTTGGATGAGAAACTAATTTTGACTCAGTTTATAATGTTTGGTAAATATCAAAATTAATAAAAGCAATTATCTAGATAGTTAAAATTCAACTATTTGGATAAGTTAGAAATTGGAGCTTTTTAAGAAAGCTGAATTTTAAATTAAACGCGTAGCTAATTTTAAAAAATTAATAGACAAAAATATTCTTATAAGTTTATAAGCAATTTTTAAATTGTATTTTACCAAACACAAACATATAATTAATTACTTTTAGAAATATTACTTTTAGAAAAATAATTTTTCTTCATGTGAAAAACTATTTTCATAAGCTGTATCAAACTGGACCTAAATGACACATAGAATTGAATTGAAAATTTATTTCTTTATTTAATTAATAAAAATATATAATGTGTCTCTACTTTAATTACAAATAATTCTATTTTTAAATAAATTTAATTCACCATATAAAATTATAAATTAATTAATGATATTTTGACATATTAACGTATTAATTATAATATAAATTTATTTAAGTAATTAATTATTATATTAATCTCATATTAATGATAATTCAACGTGACGAATTAAATTTATCTAAATTTTTTAATTATAATTAAATAATTAAATTTTGCTATTTTTCTTTTTTTTTTTTTTAACCAAAACGCATTTCAGAAACTATTGGGATATTCCATAAATAAAATCAGTAAAATTCTTTATTATTTTTTTTCTGGAAAGCCCTCTTCCAACAATCAATTTCAATTTTACAGTAAGTATTTTTAATTTTTTGTTTTAAATCGTGGCTATGATATGTGTCTTTGAATGATAATGGATTTAGTTAGATAACCAATTTGACAGTAAATTTTCTATTGTTAGCATGAAATCTTACCCATGTGATTGTTCAAATGAATGAGTTTCTTTTGTTTTTTTTTTCTTTTTTTCATTGGCATGTGGAGGGAGAAAGCATGTGCCACAATTAGGCTATGTTTGTTTTAATGGAAATGGAGAGAAAAAAGAGAAAAAAGTATAATTTCTTTTAATTAGTTGGTTAAGAAGGAAGATAAAAAAAAAAAAATTACATTTCATCATTAAAGTTTGAAGAAATTTTTTTTTTCTCCAATTTAGAGAAAAATTAAAAGATAAAAAATGTGAAAAATAAAAATTACAAAAGTATTTTTTTTTTACGAATTAATTACGATTTTTTCTTATAAAATGATCCAATAAATTTTCTCTCGACTTTTTAAAAATATATTAACTCATTCTGACGAATGTCCCGTTATATTAGTATCATTTTCGTATAATTTTGTAGTTAAAAAAAAATTATTTTTATATTTTTTGATAAATTTAAAAATAAAAAAAATTATTTAAAAAAAATTATTTAAGAAGAAATTAAATTATTTCTTTTTAAATTTTTAATACAAATAAAAAATTCATTTTCATATATTTGATAAATTTGAAAATAAAAAATAAAAATATTTTTATTTATTTTATTATTTTTATTTATTTTATTTTTAAAGTTGTTAAAAAATATAAAAATATATTTTTTAACCCTAAAAATTTTTTTTTAAAGTAAAAATAGAATGTAATTAATTAAAAATAAAGTGTAATGACATTTATATCTTTTTACTGTACTTATTGATCATTTTAGTATTGACTAACAGTAAAATTAAATGGAATGATATATTAATATATCGTGACATTCATCAGAGATAATTATTATATTTTTAAAATGTCAGAGAAAATTAATATATTAAATCATTTTATATGAGAGAAATCGTAATTAATTATTTTTTTACTTTCATCACTTCTTTTTTATAAAATTAAAATCATAAATTTCTTTTTATTTTTTTCATCATGGAAATAGAATATTCAAATAATATAAAAGAAATTATAATTTTTTATTTTTCTTTTCTTATTTAATTTTTTTTTCATTTCTCCTATATAATTATTGCACTAAATATAATTTTAAAATAAAAGGAAAGGCTTATAATATAATATAATTTTTTATTAATAAATTATTGTTTGTTTCTATAGTTAAAATAACTAATTTAGAAACAATTAAACAAACATGTTTATACATATACATAAGCAAGAGGTTATGTGTGTTGAAGATGACAAAGGTAATGATACAAAAATAATAATAATAATAATAAGGATAATGTCATAGTTCTAAACAGACATGGATAAGGGTGATTTTAAATTTTATTCATATGTTTATTTGTCTTTATAATTAAGATAATAAGGATTGTATTTTAATATCGCTCTTTTTACAGCAATGGAAGACTTTCTTTTAAATACATGGCAGAGTTTTTTCGGAGTTCTCAAAATTAGGTTAATATTTTCGCAATAAATAAGCAGTTTGGATTTTCGTACCATTGTATGTTTCAATTTCTATAAATTTTTTAGAATTTGATGGATTAAAAAATCAATAAAAATTAAAAATAAGATCAGAATCAAATTAAAAAAAATTAACATATATATATATATATATATATATATATATATATATAATTTGATATTTATTATATATATAATAAAAATAAAAATAATATAATTATAGTTAAATTAAAAATCTATATTAGTTTATATTTTTAATTGTGTCAATTCAATCATATGAAAATCAAAAGTTAGACATATAATAAATTATAAACATTCACTTGCTTAAATACCTACTCACGTAATAGGATAACATATAATAAAATCATGATTTTAATATTGGGTTAAATTGAAATAAAATTACTAAAATTTTTTTAATTACTTTTAATTCAAAACGACGTTATTTTTACTTAATAAAAACGATCTCATTTTGATAAAAAAAAAAAAAAAATGTTGACCCGCCAAATTAGAAAAATTGATCTGGTTTAACCGGTTTATCGATTTTTTATTCGATTATTCAGGGACAAATAAAAAAGGCTGACCGATCTGATATTTAATTTAATTCTCGATTTTTAGATTCGATTGATCGGTTTAATCCAATTTTAATAACCATACTTTTTATGTAATGTTCATTTTTATGTGTCACATCATTTAAAAAAAATATAAATTATTAAAATATTTAAAAAAAATAATATGATACATAAAAAATAAAAAATAAAAGATGAGATACGCAATAAGATATAAATTTAAATTCCATGAGAACATATATTTATTAATATTGCAAGTTTTTTTTTTTTTTTTTTTTTTGTGATATTCATTATACAAATGGCTTCTAAGGTAAATGGATATAATTAACTTTTTAGAAAATGGTATAAAGCCAAAGTTAAATATTTTTTGTGGTATGGAAGCAGATGTTGAAAAGAAAAAGGTACAAATTTTATTGTATGCCACGTTTCTTTGAAAAGTTCTGAGCTCATTTATGTTGACTTATTCTCTCATTTCACCTACCTACGTGGAACGTGCGTAGCCCGATTGGCACAAAAAGAAAATTAAATTAAATTAAAGAATAATTATTATTAATTTTTATATAACTAACCACACGGCACAACCGTCAACCGGATATTAGTAGTCAAAAAGGACGGTGTAGCCCAATTCGCTTCCATAGATTTTCAATTTTAATCATCCATTTTCATTCCTTTCAAAATTCAGTTTCCTTTCCCTCGAGCAAGCTCCGATTTCAACTTTTGATTCTATCATCTTGCTTTCAACGCACTAAATCAGTAAGTATAGCCTAAATCTCAATTACCCATCTCAAGATTTTATTTTCTTTGTGGCTTTGAATTGATCTGCTGTTGTTTAATTTTGTAATCTTATATATTTTAATTTTTTTTGATTTATTGAGTGGGTTTTCTGTGTTATGAATAATAATTTTAGATAATTAGATTGTTGATTGTTCTGGCAATTTGTTTGGTTTATGATAAAATTTCACTGAAAGGGGAAGAAAAAGAAGAAGAAAGATTAAAGTTTGCATCTTTATGTTTTAGTAGCTTTTTTTTTTTAATAATTAAATGCTTTGTAAAAGGAAGCATCGATTATAGTTATTGAATTTAAATGGGTTTCATTGATTGCAGCTGGTGGAGCACGAGAGTGGCTGATTATTGTGTCTTTTGGGAAGAAGTTTGCTTGAGCTAATTGGAATTTTATTTTCTGTGAAATGGACAAGGAAAATGATAATGATTTCACTTTTTGCCAGGTAACTTGGATATTTTCATTTCATAGAATGAACTGCTTGTGTTTCATTCCATTTTATTCGGTTTTAAATTTTGTTTTCATGAAATAGTGTTAATTACTGATGCATTTTTGGGTGTTATCTTTATGTGATTAGGTGGGTGTATTTACTGCCCAAGATGGTGTCGAGGCAAGGAAGCTTGCTTCAGATATTGATGGTATGGCTATAACAGATGAGTGCAATGGCATCAATGGAAAGTATAATAGCAGAGTCCTTTGGAATGAGAGATTGCCGAATAATGCTTCGGCCAAGAAGGAGGAAACTGTTGGATCTTTGTCTTTCAGTGTTATTGATACGGCATCTCCAAAAGAATCTAGTGATTTTCCAAGACAAGTAGCATCTACAGATGTTGGAACTTCAGTTACAAAGTCACAAGTACAAAAAAGTTCTGTTAAGAAACCTGCTACTCGAGCCAAGGTTCCCTTTGAGAAGGGATATAGCCAAATGGAGTGGCTTAAGCTTACTCAAACTCATCCCGATCTTGCAGGTACTTTACATAATTATAGTTTTCATGATGAAATTTCTAAATTATTAATTTTAGTTTTTCTGTTAGTTTATTTTGTTTTTCTAGAATCCTGGATGCTTAAACTCCTACTAAATTTTTGCCTTCTGTTATCTTTATTTTCTATTCCGGGAGAAATTACATTTGGAGGTTTGGCCAAATGAAAGTTTCGAACTTTAATCTTTTGCTTGATGGTCTGAAATCTAGCAAAATTCTTTTGGCTATGGCCGATGGTGTGAAAGTCAAGTGAGAAACATGCTTACACTTTTGACCCTCTTCTCGGCTTCTTGGCTGTTGCCTTGGGTGGTAGTTAATACTAGATTTGTGTAAGGATAATGATAGATGATAACTTGTTGAAATTGAATTGTAATCTAGTAAAATTAGAGTTGCCTTCGACTTTTGCTCCATGACTAATTTTTCTGTTCCAGGATTAAAGGGACAGTCTAATAAGAGGCTTATTTCTATAAATGAAGTTAAACAACACCAAAGCGAAGGTTCCATGTGGACTGTTCTAAAAGGTCGCGTGTATAATTTGTCTCCATACATGAAGTTTCATCCTGGAGGTATGAACAAGATATTATGCTGATATACATTTAGATATCTCAACGAGTTGTTTAAAAGTGTGTAGGCAAATAATTAAACTAGAAAAACATAGTTTAGCTGTAGAGGCATCATTATGACAAAAGCAACTGTAATAGCTTTAGATGTGCTTCATTCTATAAACTGAGTGCCTGGTTCAATGGCTTGCTCTGAGAATTCCTACTTTCAGGTGTTGATATGCTGATGAAGGGTGTTGGAAAAGATTGTACATCTTTATTCAGTATCCTTTTCTGGAGTTTACTACTTTTTATTGTTGTCTGGAGGTTGTATCTGAAGCTGTTTATTACCGGTAACCCTTGGTTCACTTGCATATATCAAAGGTCTTTCTCACGACATGGTTCATATGCAGGACATTTTATGAAGATGAATATATTCATTGCATTTTGAAATTGTCATTTAGGTGGTGATTTTATTTTTCGATGGTCTTTTTGAATGAGATGCCCAAAGGAAAGTAGTCATCTTTCTTTTGTCTCATCAACAAACTTCCACATCCATCAGACGTATAGCATCAATGAATCAGCACCTGCTCTTTTATTGTGCCTGAATGCCTGAGCTTCTAGTTTGTTGATGTTTGCTATTGAATTTATTTCATAAATTGCAATCCTTAGCTTTATGTCAGACAAATATCATGCTTGGGTGAATGCGGAATTTTTACTGGAGAAGTGCCTTGTGGGCATTTTGGATGAGAGTCGGTGAAGACACAGTTATATTCTTATATTTCATAATTGGTTCTTTACTCACTTGTTTCATACTAAGAACACTGGCCTCCATCATTCACTTCTTCATCTAGTAATATCATGGCAATGATATATTTTTCCTTTTTAACTCCTCTTTATTTCCTCTTCATTTTGTCAAGGGGCAAATAATATCATAAGTTCTGGCCATTGTCATTTCATGTGTTTACTTTGTACAAGATATTGACTGATAAAATTTGATATTTTGAAATAAATTGTCATTGAAATTAGAACTAGCTAATGCATCTCTCTTAAATTACTTTTGTCGCTACTGGTAATTGATAGGATGTAGAGATGTTGAATCTCTGTGCTTAGTGCTGAATTTTTATATGAAATGCATGCCGCTCACGGACATTGTACATAATCCATGTTTCTCAAATCCTTCAAGCTTGTTATCTTTAGATAATACTTAAGTGGTGTTTGATAATTAAGAGCTGAATGTTTCTTAATGGTTAAGAGGTTTGAACAGTTTAGATGTATAAATAATTTAGAGTTAAATAACTCTTAATCATTCTTACTTTAGTGTAAGTTTGAACCATTAAAATTTGTTAAAAGGTTATAGTATTTTTATCAAACAACCATAACCTCTTACGATTAAGAGATTATTAAGAGCTAATCAAACACCCCTTAGTTTGTAAAGTTTGTTATGAATTATTTAGAACAAGATTTTTATTATATATGAAATACTTGGCACTTGTAGACATTGCCCTAAAAAGTCATGTCCTTAGGCAACCTTCTTATGAAATTGTTTGGATTTTTTTGTTGCTTCTTAGGGATATTAGGGTTTATTTGACATTGTTGTTTGAATTATGTTGTGAAAAATGCTAAAATAGTTTATTTTTAAGATGGATAAGTCATGTATTTTATCATTCGATTGACATTTTAGTATATATTTAATGTTTTTTAATTTTGACCTATAGTATTAAAAACACTAAAATAATAATGATATATTGATTATTATAACAATTTTAATCTAATTGTTTCAATATCTAGTATGTTTCCACCTTAATATGAAATAGACTTTTAAATCTTTAAATCTCTGAAAACTAGTTGTTAGGGATCTGCCCTAACTTGTACCAAGAGAAAAAAATAACACTATCATGGTTGTACCATGTGAAGGCAAAATCATGCCTCTTGAAAAAGACATGGTTTAATGGATACAAAAGCTAGCATTATGCTTCAACAGTCAAAATTTTAAAATAATAGTAGTTTTGCTGATGATAAAATCTAGTTATAGTATCTAAGCAATAGGAGCAACCCTAACTTGATCGATAACAGGGCCACAAAGGGATCCAAAATCATCAATTCTAGTATGGTAATATGAACTGTAGAATGTAATTCTTGTCCTGGCTGAAATGGCTTTGAACTTGAAACTCACAGTTTTGAACTTGCCCTTTCCTTGCGACTCAAAAGGAACCTTAAATGTGTCCTCAGCAGCCAACGCCTCTACCATCATTGACCCATGGCAGCCATTTTTCGCATCTCCTACACTGAATGTGAGACTATAGACTTTGTTGGGAATTGTTCTTAGGATTTGGGCAATGGCACTTTCCCTACCTGAAACAAGTTCAACTGCAGCAAGCCCAAAAGGAACATTGAAATGCTTCGAATCAATGAACTTCACAGCTTTAAGCCATACAATTATCCAGCCAGGAAGTGGGGATGTAAGATCTAATTGTCTTGGAGGAAGAAGAACACCATTGGAAGAATTCAAAAAGCGATGAGGACCCTCCTCGAATCCAGGATTCTTTACCAAGTTATCTGTAAGATATCATTTAGGACTAAAGATTAGACCATGGAAATTTGATTCATATAGTGTAGCCAACAAAAATTAAATGTAGAAATCAAAGTATGTTTATTGAAGCCAAACATGCTCTATAAGATCAAAGGCACCAATAGTTCAATAAAATAAATGTTTGGGCAGCGTTTTCAAATATACGATTCAAAAATTATAATTAAAAATCCTAAACATTGAAATTTTTAACCATCACTATTAGATCGTCCATACTGCTCACCTCTAACTCCCAGCAACTAATCATTAGTTACCAAACTACACATGTCATTAGTTTTTCAGAAACATGAATCTAAATCCATCTCCATTGGTGGATTTGCTACTCAATGTGGATCCCATGGCACGACCCAACAAATCTGTGAAGCTATGAAATATGGACATGACTTGCACCAACCAAAATTTGAACATGTCTTGTGTCATTTCATAAAGTGTTACAAAATATTAACACTACTCAAAATTAAAGTGAACTAAAGTGCTCGTGCTTTGTAGCTGTAAAGTAACACATTAATTTAAACCAACCAAACAATGGATGAAATGAAATGAAATCATTCAAAGAAAAATAAATAAATAAAGCATAGCGTTGGTTATCTATCACCTCTTGTGGGTCTTGGAGGAAAGAGCTCTTTAATGGCAACAGCATCAATGAGTGGTCCACAGGCAGGGTCTTCTTGAACACCAGGATTATGAAATATCACTTTAGCAACAGTAGATTTAGCTTTAAATCCCCAAGCATAAGTGTCACCACCATTACTACTATACAATGTTTGCAAAGGCAAGTCCCCAGACAAAAGAGGTACAGAGAGTCTTAAAACCTCATCTTGGCCACAAGTTCTTGATGCCCCAAATGTTAGGGCATATAAAGATCCTGGCTTCACTGTTATTGTTTGAGAAATTGAAGCTTCATTGCCTAATCTCACAGCATGAACACCATGAGCCACT
Source organism: Aleurites moluccanus (assembly GCA_948193065.1). Lineage (NCBI taxonomy): Eukaryota > Viridiplantae > Streptophyta > Magnoliopsida > Malpighiales > Euphorbiaceae > Aleurites > Aleurites moluccanus. The sequence continues at coordinate 67,263 of CANXYC010730353.1, forward strand.
GCAAAGTACATTCCACCAGGTTGAGGACCAGCAGAGATGTATTCCACTAATCCATTGGTTTCCCAACCAGGAAGAGCGTATTTTCCTTTGAGTACTGTCTTGTTTATGTCCCTGGGTTTTGGTTTCTGCTCAAAGTTGCCATTTTTAAGAAATCCTGAAGCAGAGAAACAGATCAAGTGAAGATCAGAAATATGAACAAATAAATTAGTTTAAGCAAAAAAAAAAAAAAAATACCAATACCCAAATCAGATTTTCCAATATAAGTTGCTGCAAAAATCTGTATAACCAAAAAAAATGAAGAAAAGAACCAAAACCCAACTCAAGGACAAAGCATTAAGCAAAACACTACTTATTTAGAGGGAAATGAAGTTTTAAACTTGAAAGATGCGAGCATTACAAAAATATGTAGAACAAAGAAGAAAAAGAACCAAAACCCAAATCAAAAGAACAGATCTTTAAGGTAGGAGGCAAATGGGGTTTAAGAATTACCTTCCACATATTTAGCAGCAAAAGCAGAGCCATTGAAGAGCAAGAACATAGCAAGCAAAAGTGAGACCCCCATAGCCATTTTTCAAAGGAAATGAGTAGAAGAAGAGTGAGAAAGGAAACTTTTGATATGGGAGAGAAAAAAGAGCAAGAAATGATTAATTTTTATAGGGAGAAAAGGACAAAAGGAGTGAAGTAAACGAAGATGGGCTGCCTGTTATAAAGAGAAAACAGAAAAAGAAGGATTAGCTGAACCCCTTCTCCAATCTCCACAATTCATGGCAGTGGCAGTGGCACCAACCCAATATATTTGACATAATAGTGAAAAAAGAAAAACTTCACACCATTTCTAAATGAATTAACTTCAATAACAAAGATTAGTATCAACACCGACATATATACTAGCCATAAATATAAATTTTTTTGAATAATAAATTTAAAATCAATTTTCTCTTCAATACTAAAAAATAAAAAGATTAATTTGATTAACACTTGACATGATAAATTGGATAATTCACTTTTGTTTTGATTAATTAAGTTGGATTGTTTAGGCAAATATTGACAATATAATTTTTGAATGAACGTATCAAGATTCAAGAATACATTCTTAGACTCTATTAAAAAAAATTAATTTTAATTATCGCATAAATTTATCTCAAAATACTCCTCATAGTTTCCATTAAAAACAAAATTAATCTTTCAACACACAACAACCTAAACATTGGGAACTTTTAGTGAATCATAGAGACTACTTTAAAAGTACACACTAAATGCCATACAAGGAGAATTATTTTAATTTTTTTTTTGTCTATTCCAATCTTTAATTCATTAAAAATTTAGCATAAAATAATATAAAAATCAACCTATATAATATTATATATGATAAATATAAATTCTTTCATCAATAAAAAAATTTCCCCTTCTATGAATGAAATGTAAGAAATGAAATATAATAATTTTGTAGCTGTAGGCTTTCCATATATAATCCTTTTTACATCTTTATTTCTTTTTTTTTTCAAGGTTTTTAAAATGATCTTGATCACTGATATATAGTTTAATAGTAAGTGTATATTTTTCTGAATAATAAATTTAAAATCAATTTTTATTTCTCAATACTAAAAAAAAATATCCTAAAAAAATTCCCATTTTGAAAGAGCATTCTTTAGGGTAGTTGGGATTGTCATTTGACAAATTATGGGATTATTGTTGCATTGTATCTAATGTCTCATGCTTTAGAGTTTAGATATTCTTGTAGAAATTAAATATAATTAAATTAATTTAATCTATATATGTCAGATTCTGTTTTGTGAAATAAATTATGTAACCCTTGTGGGCTCATCATAATTAAGGAATTTTGCTACCACACTTTTGCTTCTTTAATTTTTAATATAGTAAAGGCATAATATTTTATTCTTGATTTTGTTGTACACCATAAGGTTAAAATACACTACAATTTTTTAACTTATCATAATTTTTTTTAATGTATATATTAAATCTATATTTTTTTTTGTCTTTTTAAGTAATTATATTTTAATTAAATTTCTTACTCATAATATCATAATTTTATAGCTACCTCAAATACTATTAAGTTAAAATTTTTCATTTTATTTTTAAGATTTGATTAAAAATTCTAATTACGCATATAAAAATTAAAAAATTTATAAAAATATAAAATTCTCAATTCATAAATTAATTTTAAAATTAAATATAATTTAACTATTTATATCAGCTGTTAATTAATAACAGATAATTATTTTCCGTATAAACAATAATTTTTCAAGGAGATCTAAGAAATCACAAAATATTTATAAAAGCTTCAATCATCTATCTATAATATTAGTGTATTACATGTAAAATCTATGCCAAGAGTACTTTTGAGTATTAAATATCTTATTTGTTTTGAACCAAAGCAAGAAATTCTTCGTCTTGTGCTCATCACAACATTGACAATATTCTAAATTTGCTCATCTATGTTATTGGATTCTGAAAGCAAACTTTTGGACAAAGAAATTCAAGTTATGGCTAATTAATTACTTATATTCTACTTTCATGCCAACTATTATTATATATATTATTATTTGAAATTATTAATTACGATGGAAATATATTTCTTTTATTCACGTAAAAGTAATTTACATGAATATATTTTTATTTTAATTATATTTAAATTCATTTTTATATGAGTAAGTGATGCATACTCCTATTCTATCTAATAATTTCTCTATTATTAATTACCAATCATTCCTTAATTAGCATCAATAAATATTATCTATATTAAATATTTCATCCAGCCATTCCTTTTATATTACCCTTCAAGATTAATAGAAGAGATAACAAATACAAATAAACTTTAAAACATCAATTATTCCATAAGAACATTTGATTATTTCAGTAATATTAGCTCACTTAGATGTTACTTCTGCTGATTCTTCCACAAAGATTTCCTGATGCTCAATTACTTCTTGATATTCTCCCACAATTATAACCTCTTCTTTAATTATTTCCTCTGTTTGTAATTGTTCTACTGAAATTTGCTGATGATGTTCAATTACTTCTGCATAATTTGTTTGTTCCACCGACGAAATTTGTTCATGTTTGGCACTTAATTCATTACCATCTGCAGAATCTGTTGATCCTTCTTCAATTTTCAGAGAGATTTGATGAAATGAAGTTCTAAGAATATCGTTGAACTTATTCTTGATTTGGTATCGTAATGCATTTGGATATTTAATCAAACATGCTTCAGATTTACATGTTCTTTTCGCTGCTTCTATCTGTTGCAAAAGTTCTTTCTGTAACATCCTTTTCAACTCCATCTCAAACTCAGTACTCATAGTTTCCGAATGATATTGACACTGTAACATAGTATATTCACACAGTAATTAGAGTTAGATGGATGAAATGTATAATTAATATTAAATCAAATATAATATTTAAATTTAATATAATAATAATAATAATATTAGTTTAGAACAGTTATGCATAGATAATTATAGACGGATCTATTTAAAAATATGAAATACATGTCACTTAAAATTTTATTATTTAATCGCTGAGATTTAATAAAATTAATAAATTTTAAAAAATTAACTTTTCGTCACTGATAAAATATTATTTAATTCTATTTTTTTTATTTTTTTTTCTCCATTTTTTTTTAATTTTTTTTTATATTTTCCTTCATTTTCTTTTTTAATCATCATGGTGCTCTCCTTTGTGAGAAATCCTGCATCTGTCCCTGTGAATAATGGAAGTATTTGATTATGGAGGCATGTTTGTACGTACCTTGTGTATATAGATGCCTATGAAAGTCGTTAACTCCGAAACCGTTTCTACTGCTATTCTTCTCCAAATAGAAATGGAAGTTACTACTATTCTTGTGCAAGTAGAAATTGAAGTCTTTGTTATGTTTATAACCCATGTAATAATATCAAATGGTGGTGGTGGTAGTACTGGTCCTGGTGCTGGTGGTGTTGGTGGTGGTACTGGTCCTGGTCTTGGTGGTGTTGGTCTTGGTGGTGGTGCTGGTGGTGGTATATAGTAATTACAAGGATGACAACAAAGAGAATTTCCCGTTCCATTGTATGGTTGAAAGTTCTTTTGCGAATTGTTTAATTGAAGGATAAATGTTTGAGATTTATCTTCTCCTCCTCCACCAGGTAAGTTCTTGCAACGGAGAGTCCAGCCTTTGGCAGCATTATTATCTGGGAATTTCTCGCACTGAAGATTCAATTTTGACATGGAACTATCTCCTGAATTCAACCATTCTAGGAGCCATGCTGGTGGTCGAATGTTTCCTCCTGCTGCTTGATCATTAGCTGCAAGATCAATAGTTTGTTTTCGTGATAATGAAAACGCTATCACTAATAGCGAAATCACTATTATGAAAATGGGTATGGTAATTGGTACTGTTTTTTGAAGATATGGTTGTATTTTTGACACCAATTTCGATTGTATTTTTGACACCATCACTTTGAAATCAGAAGCCCTATTCTCATGATCATTGTTAGATGGAGAAGAAGGTTGATGAGCCATTAATAACTCTGGCTTTCTTTTTTTTGGGTTTTGATATGGAAATGAGAGAAGGTGCATGCTCTTTATATAGGAGCTGGATGTAAAATATAAATGAAGCAAATGATTATTTTTACTAGATCAAGATTTTGTAAGGTTAACAAAATAATTACAAGTGGATTCTAGTTTAATAATTTATTAAAATTATCTTTAAAATTATGAGATTATCATATTATAAATATAATATATAAATTTAAATTCGAGTTTAATTAGCTAAAAAAATTAAATATGTGAATGGTTTCATAAATTTTTACCACGGCGAAATTTAAATATTTTAGAAATTTAAATTTTACTAAAATATTTAATTTAATTTTATTGATTTTCATATTTATAAATAAAGTAATTGATAGAATTCAATTTTTTCATTTAAGAAATGAATGATTTGATATAAATAAATACCTAAGTCTTTTGTATTAAATATTTTTTTGAATTTTTATTTTATTGGCACCAATTTTTTTTTAATTTGTATTATATATTTTCTTTTTTAATTTGGTATATTATATATGTAGAGAGAATTTTTTTTTTTAACTTCCTATATATATAAAAGATAATTTTTTATATTTTAATAATTAATATTTTTAATTTTTAATAAAGATGAGATAGAATATTTTTCAATATGTAATTAATGTTCATAATTTTTAAGAAATAAAAAATTATATAAGTATTATAATAATTTTACTCAACACATAAAATAAATATTAAAGTCCATGAACCCATATATAAGTGGACTTATAAATAGACAAGTGCTGAAATTCACTTGCATAAAATCAATTGGCTTGTGCTAAATCCAACATCTACTCACTTATAAGTTCTTTATTTATTTTATCATTATTCGATGTGAGATATTTTTCTCAATAATAAAATTAAATGTATTTAAAATTTTTGAAATGTATTTAATTATTCTCTTTTTGTATTGACATAATTTAATTTATAAATTAAATATTAAGTATTATGTCATTTATGTGATGTCATTGGATATTTTTTGAACAGCAGTACAATATTGCATTAAATAGAAATTAACCTAAATAGAAGACTTTTTGAACTTATGAAACACCATTGAACAAAATATATGTGATGTCATTGGATATAGTTTAGTGATAACATTCTACTTTTTTTTTTTTAATAATTATTTAATTTAAATTTATTAGCTTTAATTAATTTACACCTGAATTAAAATAAATTTATAATGATCATTAATAATAATTGATAATCAATATCCGTAATCGATGAATTAATAAATTTATATTTATATATTATTTTTTATTATAATAAATTTATTAAAATTTAAAAAATAATTTTTTATTTTGAAAAAGAAGTTATTTTTTCTTAAAAATGTCTAAAATTTTTATTGATTAGAAAAATATTTTTTATTAATTAATATTTTAAAACTTTTCAAATATAAAAAATATGAAAAATATTTTTAAGAAAATATTTGCAGAGAAATAAATAGAGACTAAATAATTAATGGTACCCATGCGGACAAATTGCTTATATGACAGTGTTTTCATACATCACTATGTCTAACAACCATGCAAGGATAGGGATCACAATTTTTTGGTCCCGACCTTACCTACTCTGTTTAGCTAACGCGGAGGGTAGTAAATGAGACGGGACGGGACGGGACAAGACAAATATTTTACTTCCTTTATTTATTTTTATTTATTATTTTAAAAATTTATCAATTTTTATTTTTAAATATCATTTTAAATTTTCAAAATAATATTTATTTATTTTTTCTCATTTTATTTTTATAATATTTAATTAAAATATAATAATTTAATTTAAAATAATATTAAAAATATAAAATTAAATAAATTATTTTAAATATAATTAATAAATATTTTAAATTAGCCAATTTAAAAAATGAAGAGAGTAATTTAAAATCGAATCAAATTTAAATAAAGTGTGTGTAATAATATAATTTTCACCGAATTCAATTGAAAATAAATATATAATGCATTATATATATATTTATTTAATAATTTTTTTATATGAAATATAATTTTTAGATATTTAGTAAATAAATATATATAAATAATATTAAAAGTATTTTTAAAAATAAAAAATAAAAATATATAAATAGATATTACTACATAATAAAATTTTATTTAAAAATAAAATATAAATAAAATTACATATAATTTCTGGTCTAACAACCATACATGTACATACTAGGCCTTTATTTTTAAATGTTATTTTAGCTAACTCAACAACATTATAAAGGAATTGAGAGGGTGCTTCTATAAAAAAATACAGTAATTTTTATTATGTTGGTTTTTTAGAATTTATAAAAATTTTGTAAAAATTTTTATAAATTATAATATTATAGTATTTATTATAACAGATCTAATGATATATTTTTTTATATAAAATAAAAATCAAATAGATCTAAAAAATATATTAAATTTAAACTATTAAATTTCAACGATTTAAATTTAACATACTTATATTATATTTTTAAATTTATTTAATTTTTATTTTATATAAAAAAAATTATATAATTAAATTTTTTACAATAAATACTATAATATTATAATTTTAAAAAAAATTTACAAAAACTTTTTTAACTCTAAAAAATTAACACAACTATTATATTTTTAGCACAATAATCACCCCTAATGAAGTGCCTATTTATGTTTTTCAAACAGATTTTACACTTCACTATAACATTCATTGTCAAAAAATAAATACCTGAACTGAAAACTACCCACGTGGACAAATTTGCTTATATGACATTGTTTTTCTAACAACCATGCATGAACATGGTTTTAGAGGCTTACGTATATTTTTACACAATAATTTTTTATATATTTTATTTTAATTATTTAAAATTTTTTATAAAATTTTTAAAAAATTATATTTTGATAATATTTAATGTAATAAATTTATTGATATATTTTTTTATGCTAAAACAAAAATCATTTGGATTGGAAAAAATACATTAGAAATTTTATATATTATATTTAATGGTCTAGATTTAACATATTTCTAATATATTTTTAGTTGTCCAAATAATTTTTGTTTAGCATAAAAAATATATTAATAGATTTATTATATCAAATACTATTAAAATAAAATTTTTTAAAATTTTTATAAAATTTTTTAAATAATTAAAATGAGAGACATAAAAAGCTGCTATGTAAATCCCCTCAACCGCACGAACATACCATACTAGGTTCTATTTTTAAATGTTCATTTGGCTGAATTTTTTATAAGGGTTTTCCATTTTTAAATGTTATTTTAGCTAAATTTTTTTAAGTGTCCGTGTGATTAAATTGTTTTCATACAAATTATAATATTAATAATTAATGTTAAAAATAATAAATTTTTTTTTATGAGATATCACACTTATTTTTAATAAGTTATATGTCTAATTACTGAGAAAATAACTCAAATCCAATACTTTTGAAAAAGTTAAAATTTTTTATCATCCAAATTCCATCTTGAGTGATTATTATTTTAATTGACTAAACAACATAATTGACTGGTTATTTTTTTTGAAATTATTTGAATATGAATATTGAATATTAAATTCGTATCAATTCATTAATTTATTTCAATTCAACTTAAATGTGACATATTTAAATTTAATTGAATAAAATTTAAATTTGACATGTTTTAAGTAAGTAAATAAAATTATTAAAAAATACAAATTTTAAATTACTTTTTATTAATAATAATATAATCTTATCTTAATTATAACTTAAATTAATATTTATTTTAATGACTTAATTTAATTCACAAATTAAATATCAACAACTTGACAAGTATTATGTCATTTATGTGATGTTATTGTACGCGTTTTTCTATAGTTATTTGATCCTAAATGTGGTCAAATTGCCTTAAAAAATTACCATTAGAGGAATAAAACGGATAGAGTATTTGCTGCTTATTTTCCTTTGAAAACTAATTTCTAAAATATATGTGACAAATAAAAGGTTTACCACCTTACTATCAACTATAATTATCAAATAAATTCTAAATAATTAATGTTAGACTACTCTATATGGACAAACTGCTTATATGGCAGTGTAATTTAAGTGTAAACTAACTAGCTTATTTGAAAAGTAATTGGAAACCATATGATTGAAGTATCACCAACAGAAGCACTTAGTCTCCTTTTCCATGATATATGTGGAGTTTTCTATGTTAGAAATTGTGTAATTTAGTTCTTTGTTCATTTCCATTTATTTCAAAAAAAAAAAAAAAAAAAAAATTGCTTATATGGCAGTGTTTTCACACAACACTATGTGTAACAACTATTAAAGTTCATGAGCTCATACATAAGTGGACTTATAAATAGGCAAGTGTTGGAACTCACTTGCACAAAACCAATTGACTTGTGTTAAGTCCAATACTCACTCATATAAATTTTTGATTTTGTGCTAAGTCCAATACTCACTCACCACTTATAAGTTATTTATTTATTTTATCATTATTCGATGTGGGATATTTTTCTCAACACACCCCCTCAAGTGCAAAACACACCCCCTCAAGTGCAACCGGACTTTGGCTCATGGCCTAACATCAACAAGCCGGTTAGCATTTGCTCACAAATGGACCGGCTAATATCTTTTTTCAGTTTCGGTTCGAACTGGCATCATCATCAGTCCAACAACAACAATAAGAGTTCGAACATGGATCTCAGAATCTAATCCGTTTGGGTATTAAGCTCTGATACCATATTAAAGTTCATGGGCCCATACACAAGTGGACTTACAAATAGATAAGTGTTGGAACTCACTTGCACAAAACCAATTGACTTGTGCTAAATCCAATACTCACTCACCACTTATAAATTCTTTATTTATTTTATCACTATTCGATATGAGATATTTTTTCCAACAACAACCATGTCTGCAAATTTGGTTTGATAGATTTAGAACTTGGTGAAGGTAAAAGGAAAAAGAAATTGATTTTGATGGGTTTGATAAGATTGAAGAAAAAAGGGAAGGCGCGTGAGATAAGTGGATGAAATTTTATATGGAGTTTTGAAAAATGTAAAATAATATTAAAAATTTATTAATATAAAGTCATATCGGACTTTGAACAAGATGAAAGCCGAAAAACAGACAAAAAAATTATTGTTACAATAAAAAAAAGTTTGAGAATTTTTATATAATAAATTGAAATACAGAGATATTACTAAATTAAAAATTAAATTAAGGGATAGCGAGTTTAATTTATTTCAACAAACATTGATGAAGTTTGAAGAGAAGTTAACTACCCAAGCAGTCGTGGCATGTGGGTCAAATTTTGATAATCATTGCAATAAAGATGTCCAAAATTATCCATCTTTTTAATACCTTTTAGCAAAAGAAACTTTAGACTTGGCAAAAGAAAGATTCCTTATTTTTGAGCTATATGTAAGCTCATTAGACTCCATTCAAACACAAATTGATTACATTAATTTGAATCAACGTCAAAAGATACATGACAAGTTTTTTCCTTGATGCCGCATTTGAATTTATTATGTGTATACCTATTCCAGCCTCTAACGTTGAAAGTGTTGGTATGGGTTCCAACATGGATGGGTCACATCATATGCAAAAGAAAGTAAATAAAAGGAGTTGTTGTTTCCTTAGTATAAGTCAGCATCAAATTTTTGTGTTTTAATTGCTAGATGAACCATCAAGCAATTTGTGTTGACAAATTGGTGTTATGCACGTCCATATGGAAGACTCAAAACATTGAAGGTTGAAAAGCTCGGTAGTGAGGAAAAGTTGAGAAGGTATCCCTTGTTTTGGGTATATACAATATCACCTTGAGTATAGTGAGTTTGAGTGTAACTTAGGTATTTTTAGGTAGGTAAATACTCAAATGATAAGAAAATATTCGTTGTATTTTCTCTAGGTATTTTAAAAAAAGTTTAAAATATATTTTTTGAGTTATCGTGAAAAGAATTCATTTGATATTGTAAACTTGAGTTGGGTTAACTCAAGAGATATTTATAATATTTGTAATTTATTTTATTATCACTTATTAGTGGAAAACACTGAAATTTTTTATAGATGTAATTTTTAAGGTATCGAATCATATTAAAATATTGTGTGTTATTATTTTTAAATTATTTACTTTATTTTAGATTTTAATTGTTTAGCTCACCAATAAGCAATTTTTTCAACAACTTGTATCCAAGACTATCACTATAGCAAATATTTTTTAGGCTAGTTTTTGGACGTGTGAATAGTACCAGTGTCATATAGCAAATTGGTCATCATGTCAAGCTCTAATTTTTCATACAAAAATTTGATGAAAAATGCAGTTTCACATTGTGGCATAGAAGGGTAAAATATATACTTGTTGATTGGCTGAAGTATTGAAGGGAAAGGAGAAGGAAAAATATGAGAGAATGACTAATAGTGAATGGGAGAAGCTTGAAGAAAGGTGTATAAGCACAGTACACCATTGCATTGATGATAACATTGTAAATAATTTTATTAATGATGAGTCTACTGCAAGCATATGGGAGAAGTTGAAAAACCTTCATCTTGCAAAAGGTTTGACCAATAAGTTGCTTTTGAAAAGAAAATTATATCGATTGAAAATGCAGGAAAAATGGAATCTATAATGAGTTCATAAGTGTCTTTGATCAACTTGAAAAGTAGACATTAAAATTGATGATGAGGAAAAGGCAATTGTATTTCTTTCCTCACTTTTTGATTCATATGAGCAATAAGTGTGAACAATCTTGTTGGGAAAGAATGAGATAACCTTAAGTCAAGCATAGAAAGAGTTGATATCTCATAATTTTTAGAATAAATCAAAAGATGATAAAAAAGTTGAAGAAGCATTGCTTTCTGAAGATCGGAAAGGACGATCGCATGAGAAGGGAGGTTTAAGGTGCAGAAGGTCTAAATCCAAAAATAAAAATTTGGATGACGTTCAGTGCTACAAAATATAAAGAATTCAGATACATCAAGAATAAATGTCCTAATGAAAAGAAACAAGAAGATGATGGGACTTCCCTAGTAATGGGGGAGTTTGAAGAAGCTTATTAAGCTATTGCGTTTAATTCACCGATCTCTTATAAAAAAGGGTGGTGAACAGTAAGTTGAAAGTCAAATCTACCATCAATCAAACCGAATAAAATCAATTAAACCAAATAAAAATTGATGATTTCATAAATTTTTTAATTTGATTTGATTTGATAAATAAAGCGAATCGAAAATTTGATTTGATTTGCGATTTAAATATCTTTTTTTTTTTTTTATTTCAAATCAAATCAAATTGAAATTATATATATATATATATATATATTGCTTTTTACTATAATTACAATTAAATATATTTTATTTTATTTTATATACAACCACATATTTTTTTTTAACTTAATATTAATTTAAAATTAAAAAAATATCATTTATGAAAATTAACTAAAAATAAATAAAAAAGAATTTAATTCTTAAAAAAATGCAAGTTTTGGAAGTATTAATTAATAGAATAGACAAATTTTATATGGTATATTGAATTATTTTTGATATTTTTTATCACTGATATTTTATCCTTTTTTTTTTCCAAATTTATAATATAATAATAATGATTTATAAAAAGTATTTTTAGTTTGAAACCGATAAATCGAAAGTTCAAATCAAATTTCAAATTTACGATTTGATTATAATGATGATTTGATTTGGTTTGAAAATTTTTCAAACTAAAAAAATTAGTTTGATTTGATAACAACCTTTTAAAACGATTGAACCGAATCAATGCCACTCCTGATGAATAGAGACCCTAAACAAAAGGATGAATAAATTGTAGTAGTTGTATTGTTCTCCAAGAATTAAGGTGATATTAGTTGGTTACAGTTATACATGATATTGGTTATAGTTATACATGATATTGGTTGTGTAATGTAAGTCAGGTAGTGACTTGATTATGTGTAACCGAAGAATTTATAAAAGGCCAATAGTGGACAATCCCAGGTAAAGATGGAGATTATTAAGGCTCAAATTTAAGAAGAAAAATATTAGGTAAATACAGTCGAGTGTTGAGCTTTGCCCTCCATGTTGTGAAGAGAAGGGGATTGTTGGTATGGATCTCTCCAATATGGATGGCTACCAACATATGCAAAAGGAAGTAAATAAAAGGAGCTGATATATCCTTGGTAAAAGTCAGCACCAAATTTTGGTGCTTTAATTTCTAGATGAACCATCAACCAATTTTTGTTGACAAATTGGTGTTTTGCATGCTCGTAGAAGTCCATGCATGGAAGGCTCAAAACACTGAGAGTTGAGAAGCTAGATAGTGAGAAAAAGTTGAGAGGATTTCTCTTGTTTTGGGTATATACAAGATCGATTTGAGTATAACAAGTTTGAGTGTATGGATAGGTGAATACTCATGTTGTGAGGAAATATTCATTGTATTTTCTCTAGATATTTTAGAGAGAGTTGAAAGTACATTCTTCAGATTATTATGAGAGAAAATATAATTGATATTATAAATTTGGATTAAATTAACTCACAGAATATTTATAATACTATATTTCATTACTTACTAATTGAATAATTGAAACTCTTCGTTGACATAATTTTAAGGTGCAGAATTACGTTAAAATATCGTGTGTTATTATTGTCAAATTATTTATACCATAAAACCATGAAATACTCAAGCACAATGTCTTCTAGACATTGATTTGAATTTGATGAATCAATAAACCTTTGCGCAATTTAAAAATGAATTAATGTATTTACATTAATCCCATGATCTTTATGAAATAATGCATAATATGCAAAACGATGCTTTAAATTTGGTGAAAGATAATCATAGCTCAACTTAAGCATGGTAAAATATCATTGTCATCTTGAGCTATCTTTAACAGTTCATTTTCTAAAAAGGATGACCACTCAGTTTCTAAATCTTTAAAGTATAAAAGGCTTGCATTTTTCTTTATTGCGAGTGGAACTCCATTACATTTTTCTATAATTTGTTCTCCAATTCTTTTCACATTGGACTTTCTACTTCTTGTCCGTTCAACACAATGAGCAAGAATAAAAGCCAAGATTGTGTTGCAGATAGGCCTTGCAAAACATATTTACTGCTAATTATCTTGGCTACTTTTCTATACTGTGTGGTTACTATTATCTTACTTCCACTTCTACTTGCATATATATGCTTTGGAACAGTTGCTGCATTAGCTTCTGAGGAGTTAAAGGCATTAGCTGAAGCACTTGAAATTAGTAATGCTCCATTTCTTTGGTCTCTTAAGGACAAATTCAAGGAAATATCTTCTAAATGGGTTTCTTGAAAGGACTAAAATGCAAGGACAGGCTGTTCCTTGGGTACCTGCTCAAAATCAAGTTCTTGAACATTCTTCAATAGGTGTATTTGTTATGCATGGTGGATATAATTCTATGTGGGAAAGTATTTTGGGTAGGGTGCCCATCATTTGTAGGTCATGTTGGGCAGATAATCACATAAATGCAAAAATTGCAGAAGAGTTGTGGGGGTGTTGCAGTGAAAATTGAAGGAGTTATTACCAATAATGGAATGCTCAAGTGCTTGGCGATGGTTTTTCAAGATGAAAAAGGAAGAAAATAAGAAAGGCTTGTGGTAAACTCGAACAAGTTTTGTAAAAGCTGCTGGACCAGATGGTACTGCTGCTAAACATTTCCAGACTTTGTTGCAGTTAATCACTGGTTAGACACTCATAATTAAAGATATTAACTAATTATTATGTAGTGCTAAGTAAACTTCTCTATTAATTATCAACAGATAAGTTTGGATTGTCTTTTTTTTTTCTTTAAAAAAAAATTATCTGCAAATCACAAATAAGTAGAGAGGAAGTCTTTCTTTCTTTCTAGTGATTTTATTATAATTCTATATATTAATTTTCTTCGTGTATTATTGCTAATAATTCCCTATTATTTGAGTTTGAGTGGTTATAAGTACTCAATATACACATAAAATTTTCAATTCATCTATTTTTTTTTATTTTTTTTATGTTTATATAATAACTTAGTAATTACATGTTTATCAAATAATTAAAATCAAATTTAATTCATTTTTATTTTATAAAATTACATTAAAAAAATTCTTCATAAATTTTACTGGGATAAAGTATGAAGATGATATTTTTTTTTTCTCCAACTCAATAGAAAATTTGTATATTTAGCATAAATTCCATAAGAATTCATATTCTGCTACCATTGTTGGATTAGAAATGGACTAGCATTGTTGGATAAAAATTCAGAAAAAGTCTGAATCTTCTGTTTTATTATATGTTTTATTTATTATCTCATATTTTATTCATATGACATTTCATTTATAAAAATATATTAATTATTAAAATATTTTTAAAAAAATATAATGTAACAGCATAAAAAGAGATATGAAACAAAAGATAAAATATATAATAAGATAAAAAATTCAATCTGATTTATAAAAAAATTTATTTTGTGAAAATTAATTTAATAAAATTTTAATTTAATTGAGTTGCGAAACACTCGAATATTATTTTTTTAAGAATAGATATATTATTTTTTTTTAAGAATAGAGGGTTAACAAATATTATAATAGTTAAAAATAGAGAATTTCATTTCAATAAAGAGCATTCTAGACCAGGGACCATGTGACCACCTGAAGCAAATCGCCACCGTCCGAATTTTAAAAACCCCAATCTCCGCCGTCAAATTTGAAATCCCGCCCCTTCCCCCCAAAAAAGAATTGCAAATTCAAATTTCTAACCGTTAACCTTTTTTTTTTTATATCATTTTGCCATATCTTCACTCCATTTCTCTGTCCGAGTAGACACCATCTCTGTGTCTTTCTCCCTCTAGAAACCCTAATTCTCTCTCTCTAAAATCCCTAAAATAACCATAGCAATTTTTTCCAGATTCCGTCAAAGAACCCCCAACTCTTTTCTTGTATTTCCACTGAAAAAGCCCTGAATTTTTCTTCTTTTAAGTTTCATTTTCAGTAACCCTAAATTTTCCTAGAAATCAACAATGGCAGATAGCAATACGGTACCGTTAACGACCAGCAACAATGCGAATGTTGGGGTCCTGCAAAAGACCATTGAAGAAATGTACCAGAAGAAGAGCCAACTTGAGCATATCCTGCTCCGACCCGATACCTATGTTGGGTCGATCGAGAAGCACATCCAAACCCTCTGGGTCTACGAGAATGACAAAATGGTGCACCGTAATGTTACCTATGTTCCGGGTCTTTACAAGATCTTCGATGAGATCTTGGTCAATGCGGCTGATAACAAGCAGAGGGATCCTACCATGGATTCCTTAAAGGTGGTGATTGATGTGGAGAATAACTTGGTAAGTGTTTATAATAATGGAGATGGGGTTCCCGTGGAGATCCATAAGGAAGAGGGCATTTATGTGCCGGAGCTGATTTTCGGCCATTTGTTGACTAGTAGTAACTATGATGATACGGTGAAGAAGACCACTGGAGGGAGAAATGGGTATGGAGCCAAGCTCACAAATATTTTCTCTACGGAGTTTGTTATTGAGACTGCCGATGGAAGGCGACAAAAGAAATATAAGCAGGTAATTTGGGTTCTCTATATGTATAGAACTTTGTTTTGATTTGTCTTTCTTGTGGCTATCTTGTTAAAGTAATATCCGTTAGGGTCATACTTGTGCTATAGGTATATGATTCCAAACAGCTGATTTGGGTTCTCCTAAACGGAGTTTTTTTATGCTGACAATTTTATGGGATGATGAAGGGCGTTTATAGTCTCTGATTTAGGTGTTTGGTTTATTATGGGCTCTTAATTCTTATGAATTTTGTTTCCTATTGAGGATTGTAATTCTTGATTGGCATATCCTGGATTATTCAAATCTAGGATGTTTCCCTTTGTTTAATTTATGTTATATGAACTGGGTTACAAATTTGAAGTTTTGGTTTTAATCTGTGAGAATGTACTCTACCTGGACAAAGTTTTTTGTATGAATTGACCTATATTGTCTTGTTTAGCTTATGAGATCTCACATAAAAATTGGCTCTATTCATCTGAAGGTTTTCTCCAACAACATGGGGAAGAAATCTGAACCGAGTATAACAAAATGCAAGGAGGGTGAGAATTGGACAAAGGTTTCATTTAAGCCTGATTTAGCAAAATTTAACATGAATATACTCGAAGATGATGTTGTTGCTCTGATGAAAAAGCGAGTGATTGACATGGCTGGCTGCCTTGGAAAGACTGTGAAGGTTGAGCTGAATGGGAAGCGGGTTCCTATTAAATCATTTCAAGACTACGTTAAATTGTACCTGGATTCTGACTCAGAATCCGGAGCAGATATCCCTAAAAGGTTACATCTATGAACTATTTGATTATCATTAAGAGTTTTTTTATATTTTCAGTGGTAATGTGCTCATCTTATATTCTTATTTGATCAGCTTCTACCAAAAAGTAGGGGAGAGGTGGGAGATATGTGTAAGTGTTACTGAGGGACAGTTCCAACAGGTAATTGGGATATCATTGGAACCATAATTTATCTAAAGCTATTTCCATGCGCACTTGTCTGTATACTTATATCACAGTGATTTGGTTGTATAACAGGTTAGCTTTGTTAATGGGATTGCAACAATCAAGGGTGGAACTCATGTTGATTATATAACTAATCAAATAGCTAACTATCTGGTGGGCGTTGTAAGTAAAAAGCACAAGAATGCCAACATCAAACCGCACAATGTGAAGAACTATTTGTGGGTTTTTGTCAATGCTCTGATTGATAACCCTGCTTTTGATTCTCAAACTAAGGAAACTCTGACCCTTCGCCAGAGCAATTTTGGGTCTAAATGTGAACTTCCTGAAGACTTTCTGAAGAAAGGTCTATTACATATTTTGTTCTTTTACTTTGATGGGAACATCTATTATATAAGGTTGAAATAATTTTTCATGGTATCTTGAGCTTGATGTTTCTGTAATCATATTGCAGTTTCAAAGTCTGATATAGTGGATAATCTACTCTCATGGGCAAAATTCAAGCAGGACAAAGATCTTAAGAAATCTGATGGAACAAAGAGAGGGAGGGTAAATATTCCAAAGCTGGAGGATGCTAATGAGGCTGGAACAAAAAATTCTCACAAATGTACATTAATTTTGACAGAAGGAGATTCGGCAAAGGCTCTTGCAGTAAGTCATTGTGGTCTATAAAGTTGTCCATTTGAATAGCAATGAACTTTTTCTAATTGCTCTGGGTATATATAGATATCTGGTTTAGGTGCACTACCTCAAGATGAATAGCAATGAACTTTTTCTAATTGCTCTGGGTATATATAGATATCTGGTTTAGGTGCACTACCTCAAGATGTTCGGGACTTCTATGGCGTGTTCCCATTGAGAGGCAAATTGCTCAATGTAAGGGAAGCCACCCCTAAACAGCTCAATGAGAATAAGGAAATTGAGAATATCAAGAAAATCCTAGGGTTACAGCAAAATAAGCAGTACGATAGTGTCAAGCCTTTGAGATATGGTCATCTGATGATAATGACCGATCAGGTTATGTTTTCTCCATATTGTGATTTGTCCAATTCATGCTTCATCATTGATGAAAAATTCTTACAGACATGCTTACAAGAGTTCAATTTCTACAGGATTATGATGGTTCTCACATTAAAGGCCTGTTGATCAACTTCATTTATTATTTCTGGCCATCATTGCTGAAAGTTCCATCTTTCTTACTCGAGTTCATAACTCCTATTGTGAAGGTTGGTGAATTACATTAATGAGTACATGTAGTTAGGAATTTTGATTTCAAGAGTGATTTGTAATTTCTGGTGCTCTATCTTGTGCAGGCAACTCATAGCAGTAGAATTGTTTTATCCTTTTATACCATGCCTGAGTACTACGCTTGGAGGGAAGGTTTGATGGGGAATGCAAGTGGCTGGACAATCAAGTATTATAAGGTTTATTTTTGTTTGTTAAAAAGAAGTTAGGGTATTTGTTGTTATATTCTCTGCCTGTAAACCAGAGTTTATCGTATTTGTGCCTTACAACGGATTTTCTTTGCAGGGGTTAGGAACTAATGATCAAAAAGAGGGGAAGGAGTACTTTAGAGACATTAAGAAGCACAAGAAAGATTTTATTTGGGAGGATGACCAAGATGGGAATTCCATAGAGCTTGCTTTTAGTAAGAAGAAGATTGAAGAAAGGAAGAATTGGCTTCGGCAATTTCAGGTTAGAAGTCCTAGTAACGTGAAGTTCAAATGTTTATATGTTTTTATTCTCCTTAAATTTAACAGATTCTCAGCATCATCTTGATTTTGCAGCCTGGCACTCACCTTGATCAGAAGAAGAAGCTCATAAAATACAGCGAGTTCATTAACAAGGAGCTTATTTTGTTTTCAGTGGCTGATCTTCAAAGATCTATTCCCTCCATGGTTGATGGCCTAAAGCCAGCTCAGAGAAAGATTCTTTTCAGTTGTTTCAAGAGGAATTTGGTCAAAGACATTAAAGTTTCCCAGTTTCAAGGTTATGTGTCCGAGAAGTCTGCTTACCACCATGGTGATCAAAGTCTTAATGCTACTATCATTGGTATGGCACAGAATTTTGTTGGCAGCAATAACATCAACCTTCTTGCACCAAAGGGACAATTTGGCACTCGTTGCATGGTAAAGTAAACTGAGCCCACTTGTCAAAATTCAATCAAGTTCACTTTCTCTTCTGAGTATTATGATGATGATGATGACCACAACGATGATGGTGTGTTGTTGAACTTGTTCTGTCACAGGGAGGCAAAGATCATGCCAGTCCAAGGTATATTTTTACCTGTCTTTCTCCTATTACAAGGTTCCTGTTCCCCAAGGATGATGACAACCTTCTCCAGTACTTAGAAGAAGATGGCCTTTCTATTGAACCCAATTGGTAAATTTTCATTTATGCTCCCATGGAATTGAACTGATGTGAATTCAGGAAATGCAATTGGAAAAAGATGTTTAACATTTTTGCTATTTAGGTATGTCCCAATTATACCAACAGTCCTTGTGAATGGTTCTGAAGGAATTGGCACTGGGTGGAGCACTTTTGTCCCCAATTACAACCCAAGAGATATTGTTGCAAATGTGAGGCGCTTGTTGAATGGGGAAGCAATGGAACCTATGCATCCTTGGTACAGAGGGTTTAGAGGAACAATTGAAAAAGGTGCAGCAAAGGAAGGTGGGGTTAGCTATACAGTCAACGGACTCATAGAGGAAGTGAATGAGACAACTCTCAGGATCACAGAATTGCCAATTCGTAGGTGGACTGATGATTATAAAGAATTTTTGAGTTCTATCATGGAAGGTACTAGAGATGAGAAGGGCAACTTACCCAAGGATGCTTTTATTAAGGTAAATATCTATGTCTATGAAAATGTGTCTTCTTGTGTTTTTAGTTTCTCTCATACATAAGATTCTGTTTGCAGGATTTTAAGAAGTATGGAGATGATGTAACTGTATATTTTGAAGTCCTCTTGTCAGAGGAGAAGATGAAGGAAGCCAAGGATGAGGGTTTGCTGAAGAAATTTAAACTAACTACGACAATTAGCACAAGTAACATGCATCTATTTGATCGAAACAGCATGATTAAGAAATATGACGGCCCTGAAGAAAGTATGACTTTGATACTTTAGAATCAGTTTTTTGGCTTATTCTACCCTACATCACTAATATTACATTACTCTGCATATTTTTATGTGCAGTTCTTGAAGAATTTTTTCACTATAGGTTGGAATGTTATGTGAAAAGGAAGGTAAGTTCATTTTGGGTTGTAGATCACCAGCTGTTCTAAACAGGTTTTGCAACTTCCCATAATAGAGGAACAGTTTTTAACTGAAGTTCTTCTTCCGACACATGCAGAACTTAAAACTTGCAAATCTTGAAATGGAGTCTCTGATATTGGAAAACAAAGTGAGATTTATCCTTGGGGTTGTAAAGGGGGAAATTATTGTGAACAACAGGAAGAGAGCTGATTTGCTTCTGGAGCTACAACAGAAAGGCTTCACCCCTGTCTCAAAGAATAAACCTGCTGAAGCTGTGGTTGCTGGGGCATCTGAAGATACAGAAGAATCAAAAGAGGGCACAGATGAAACAGAAGTGAACTCTGAGGCTGTTAGTGACAATGGCGTGAAGGCTAGTGATTATGAGTATTTACTGTCTATGCCTATTGGAACCCTAACCCTTGAGAAGGTTCAGAAGCTATGCGCTGACACAGATAAAATCATCGAGGAAGTTGAGAATTTAAGAAAGACAGCTCCAAAGGATTTATGGTTGAAAGACCTTGAAGCTTTTGAGATACAACTTGAAGTATGAACAAGAAATCAACACTTGTTTTACTTGTTACTTGTTTAGTTTTCTGTCTATTTATTTTTTCCTTTCTACAGTGTTTTTTTTTTTGGTCAAGCCTGTTTTTATTTGTCCTGATGTTTGGACATGAATTCAGAAATTTGAAGCTGATGAAGAGGAGGGAAGACAAAAATCATCAAGTGAAATAAATGGTCAAGGTGGTTTTAAGGTTTCTAGACAAGCACCGAAAAATCCAAGGAAGTACAATAAGACATCCAAAAATGCAGAAGCAGCTTCTGAAACCATGGGAAAACCATCCAGTTCTGCAATGGAAACAGGTGGGCTGCTCGTTAAGAAATGATTTTATTTGTATATGCAGAATGCAGTACTTAATGTTTTTTGATGTGTGATATCCATTAGCTAAGGTAATTTTTTTCTGCTTGCTTAATTAGAAAGTGTTCCTGAGACAGCGAAACCAAAAGGAAGGGCTGGTTCAAGGAAAGCTCCTGCTAAAAAGGTATGCATCTTGTTTCTGTATGCCGTGTCATTTTACCTATGTAGCTATTTAGAACTAATGATTTATTATTTTCTTTTGCCAGCAAGAAAAACCCACTCCTGTTTCAGAAGATGATGATGATGAAGTTGAAGAATTGAAAGATCGACTCAAAGCATACAGACTTGATTCTTCACCAGAACAATCCACTGGTAGTCTATTCTTCCTTGCTAAACATAGATCCAGTGTTGCTGTGCCTTAAAAGAAACATTTTAGGAATGAGAACTGATTAGCAAACATTCAGAACTCGTTTCTTGAAATTAAAGAGTGTTCCTTAAATGGAAGTTTGTCTGTGAAGTTGCAGGCAGGGATTTCAAAATTTTAAACCACTAGTACGTATTCTCATGATTTTGTGAAGTTTTATGGTTTTTAACAGTATGGTTTTACTTGTTTTTATTCTCACAGTCATGGAAACTGACGTGCCCCAAATACCTGCTAAGAAAGAACCTAGCAAAAGGGCTGCTGCCCGGAAGAAGCCTATGTTAACTGTTTCAGAGCTGTCCGATGATGAGGATGAAGTAGACCTCGATGATGACTCTGATGTAGAAGTGGTAGCTGCTCCAGAAGCAAAAAAGAAGGGAGGGAGAAAACCTGCTGCAAATGCCAGAGCAGCTAAACCCCCTGCAGGCGCAAAGAAAAGAGGACCAGCCAGCAAGCAGTCTCCGGGCCAGAAGCTTCTAACTGAAATGCTGAAGCCTGCAGAAAATCCGGGAATATCTCCAGAGAAGAAAGTGAGGAAAATGAGGGCATCTCCATTCAACAAGAAGAGTGGTTCTGTCTTAGGCAGGGTTGGCAAGGATAATGAGTTGACGGGACGTGAAGAAACGTCTGGTTCTGCTTCTACATCCAGTAATGTAGAAGAAATTACTGAAGTGCCAGCAAGAGCTAGACCACAGAGAGCAAACCGCAGGCAGACCAAGTATGTGATAAGTGACTCTGAGAGTAATGGTGATTCTGACTCTGATCAGTACAATGATGATGACTTCGATGAAGATGAAGACTAATGGGAAATGGGAAACTGAAGCTCAATTTCCTCCGAACACTCTTGTTCTTTTATCAGCTTGATAATCTGAAACATTTAGTGTTCATTACTGTTCACTTCTATTGAATTTGAACTGTATTAGATTGAATGCTGTAAATTGACTAATTTTCGGTAAATGATTTGGGTTTTTCTATCTTTACCGCTTAATTTCTTGGAGTTTCAATCTCTCATTACCTCCTTAATCATTAACTGCTAAACAAATCTTTTGTTGATTTTGGGGGGATGGTATTTTCCTTTTTAGACTTGTTAGTTAATTATATTTTTTTATAAGATCGAGTTTGGAATTAAAGTTAGAATTAGAATTAGAATTGAAATTGGAATTGAAATTTTTAATTTTAGTATTTGAGAGCCATTTAGAATTGAAATTTCTAATTTTAGTATTTGATAAATCTTTAGATGCAATTATAATATAATTAAAAAAATAATTTCACAATTTTATTTTCAATTAATAAGAATTATAATTTCATAATCATCATTATCATTATCTCTCATTGTCATCGCTACCTCTAACACCACCGCTGGCGATGGTGGTTTGCCATCTCCTGCAACAATGGTCAGTCACCTATGGTGATGGTGGTTCACCTTCATTATCATCGACGATGAAAGTTCGTCAAGCTGTTATCGTTAGTGATAATTGCTCGTCGGATTGTCACCGTCGACAATCCACCACCATCGTTACTGACATCGCTGACGATTCACTACTACTTTTAACTCTGCCGACGGTTCACCACCACTTCTAATGTCACTTTTATCATCACAATTTTTTTTTTAAAATTTAATTTTAATTTTAATTTTAATTTTTATATGAAACAAACGTTAAAATTACAATTTTAAAAGATTGAAATTAAAATTCTCAATTTTAATTCTAATTTCTTGCTCCAAACAGTATATAAGGATTATTACTTGTTAGAATTTCTTGATGAGCAACAACGGCTAGGTATTGGTAAGGGGTGTACTTGTGTTGGAATATTTTAGTTTTAATATGTATTGAAAAATGTCTAGCACAGGAACACTTCATCTATCACAAAGAAAGGTTTTTCTTTTTAATATAGGATAGTTTTTTCTTTTTAGAACATTGAGAGCAAATTCAATGTAGGTGAGATTCAAATCCTGATGGAATCTCAATCCATATAGCTAAATTACATGTATGAAATAAAAATATACTCATGGTATGTATAAGAACTTTTCTTTATTCCCTGCAGAATTCACCAATTGCGCCTGAAAAATAACTAGAAGAGAAATACAAAAACGAATCAAAACTATATTTAAATCCTTTTGCCCTAATTCATTTACCTGCATGCATCCACTGGAGTTTGCCATTTGTTGACCTAGGAAGCAACATAAAAATCCTTTCAAGCAATGAAAATTTGATGTATCAGCTCTCTTTCAAATTGCTTCCAGAAATGGGAGCTGCTTATAAAAAACAAAGATTTTGCATCCTCTGTACAAATTCAGGTTAGCAGTAAGATACACCTACAATCTAGAAACTAATGCAAATGGCCGCCATAACGCTACATCACATTACAACGAAAAACAGTTGGTTCTAAACAGTAAATTTACCTATGATCCATAACATTTCTAATGCAAAACCCTAATCATTAGTGAATCACGTGGAAAGGTTACGTTTTGTAGCTTCCATTTTCAACAATAGATCCTTAATGTCTGCTTCCATCCTCATCTTCATCCCAAAATACTCCTGATGAGCCCTTTCCAGTGCCTCGAATTCTTCAAATTTTTGTCTGCGCATCTCCTCAGCTTCCATTAACCGTAATTTTGTGATTCTACTTGTATACTCTTCCTCTATTTTTTCATTCTTTGCAATTACAATTCGTTTCAATCCCTCAGCTTCCCTTCTTGCATCATCAGCGCGTGCTTGAAACATTTTAGCTTCTGCTTGTTTAATTCTCACAATGCTCTCTAGTTCATCGAAAATTGGTTCTTTTTGGGCACTTCTATCCAACTCGGACTCCATAGGGCATTTATCACGCAAATCTGTATGGAATTTAGGAAGTATGCTAGTTGACCTTTCCAGTTGAGGAGCTTTTTCTGTATAAACAGATTTGAGCCATGAAGTATCCTGGCTAGGCCCAGCAATCCCCCCATTACTTCCATTTCCTCGTTCCTTCCCAGAGAACACAGAGGTATTACCAAACTTAGAAGAGTCACTTTCTGCAATCATGAGGAAGAAGATATGCATAAGCAATCAACATTGGAACTCCAATTTTGCTATCAGGAGAACATTGGAACTCCAATTTTGCTATCAGGCTATCAGTTTCAGACACTATTATATTAAGAGTAAAATGCAACTACCCCAAGATAAGCATGCCAAAATGTCAAAAATAAACAAATCTGTACATCTGAAATATTTTTTTTAAGAATTATGTTGTTTTTTTATTTATTTTACCATATCTATAAGATGTTCATTGAAAATTATTAAGAGTGGATGTAGACCTCAACAGTTGAATGCCACTACCCAGCTAAGGCTCTACCAAAATTGGTCGCATTGCATAAGGTAGATAACAGAGTAGAGCATACTATTAAGAATCTTCTCAAGATTATCAGCATCGTTGTGCTTACAAGCCTAAGGTCATTGCACCAAGCAATGGCACCAAAAACCCATGAATGACATAAATCTTGAACAACTTTATTAAGGCAAGATATGAAATCAACTTTATTAAGGCAAGATATGAAATCAAGCCACGACAATGAAACAGAGTGCCACTCTACAACATGGGTTAAAGAGAATTGCCAGTTACAAACAAAACTTGGAATGCCCGTCTCCTGAGTCCTAATATCTGAATTCCTCGTCAGATTCCTCAGTCAAAATGTAGAAAAAGATTATACAAATGAATTTTGCTACTATTATGATATGTTCAAAATCACTTGGAACTATTACCAAAAAGAAAATAGACACAGAGCCTATATCAAAAGATAATTTGTCCATGCAAAATAAATGTACAATAGCTCACACATATCACAAATAATTTGCGGAAAACAAAGGAAGAATATCAATCAAATTAGGCACTTTTAAAAAATGTACCCTGATATATTAATGTATTTCTCAACAAAAATAAAATGGATTTCATTGGTTTCACCAAAGAAAAGAATGAACAAAAGTATGATTTAAAGAGAGAATATTAGAACACATGAAGCATGGCCTACAAACATAAAATAAATAAATAAAAAAAGAAAGTACTTACCAGTCAAGAAGCCCATGATATTAGTATAAACTTCAGAAAGATTGGACTTATTTGCCAATCTTTCCAGCATCCGATCAGCGATTTCATGCAGTCGCCTCCCTCTCACATCCTTGCTAGCGCTAAAAATTCTCTTCACATACTCAAGTTCATTGCAAAATGTTTCTACTGTCCATGTCTTTGCAAAGTTTTGAAAAACCTCCTTCACAAACCCAAACATCTCAGAGGGATGATCACAAGCAACACAATGAAACTGCATCTCAGTAGTCCCTTCATCCCCAGTAGCACTCCTTCCATTTTTAATATAAGACTCTCCTAATGCACAATCAGCATGGCACCAATGAAGACACACATCACACCCAACCCAACTACATGTCTGATACGCCATGTCAAACTTTGAACACACAAGGCACATACATGCGCTGCAAAAACCATTCTTTTTCACACACACCTTGCAATCACATTCATCCACAGGCAAAGGACTGTGACAGGCAAGATTTCTGCATCTTAAGTTTAGGAAAACCTCTGCCAAATCAGAAGATGAAATATTATTGTCTACTTGAAGATATTCCCGAAGACCTGTTTTTAAAGCAACCATGATTTCCAATTGGATGCGATGGGATTTCAACAGCATATCCAAGGTCAGGTCAGGCCTGTTTTGCAGAGCAATCTGAAATGTATATAGTTGTCCTTGCTTATCAGCAGTTAACATCATCTGGCGAATACTCTCCTTTACTAGTGACGCAGATTGTCCAGTCATTTCATGGAATTTCCTAGCCATTACATGTATAGGATCAGAAACTATTCCGCTGATTATGGTCTCAATGAAATCAGCCCCGCCTATCAAAAATTGTTCCTGTTCCTTATGGCTATTACACCTATATAGACTACCACCATGTTTCTCTCTAGTGACTCGTTTCTTCTCTAGGCTATAACTTGAACCAATATCATGAGATCCAACACTATGCGAAGGGGATCTAGTTTCATCGTGATTCCTTGTGTGTCCTCCTGACAACTGTTTGTGGAAACTCAACTGCCTTTCCAGTCCATTGGGCATTTTAGAGCTTCCGTGCAATGCTTGAAAGTTTGGCATACTTTGTGATGCTTGAGACTGATGGATAGAGCCATTTCCATTCGTCAAAACTCTATGATACAAGGGAACATCTTTAACCTTAGAATCATTTTGAGCCTGGCCCTGCCAAATTCCTTGATCAACTCCCTGAAATAGGGGACGGCTGTGAACAGATTGTTCATAGTTGTCTATGTCCAGTGAATTTTGTGTTAGAGAACAGCTCGGATTGTGACAAAATGACTGAGAACCTGAAAAAGACATCGATGCAGTGAACCCATCAGAATTTGTACGAAATGTGCCAAAAGACTGAACACTTCTCCCATGACTAGGGGAACCAGGAGCCTGAGAAGCATCTTTAGCAGCACCAATAGGTAACAGAACATTTGGTAAGCTTAGAGATAGATCAAGTGGCTCCAGCACCAGCTTTTCATCCTTTGGCTTACTAAGCCCTGATTGCTCTGCTTTCTCTGCTCTTCTAACAGGGGAGCTGGTGAACAACTCAAATCCCCTAGTACTTGGCCCTTCCATATCATCTTCCCCATCTCTGCAAGTTGAAGCATTTCTGGACTCTCTCTCAATCCACGGACCATCTTCTGCAGAATAAGCAGGATAGGTTGGAGAAACAGCCACGCTTTTGCCTTTATCCTTCAGATTCTGGCCTGAACCTTCAGCACCCAGACTAGTATTCACTTCAGCCTGTCCTTTCTCCTCTTTAACTTCTTTATTCGACTCTGGCACTTCAACATCCTCCACCTTTGCTTCAAGATCAATACCCTTCTCTCTTGTACTTTCCTCCTTGAAGTTGCTCTGTTCCTTCAAACTCTGAATCTCCTCACCCCCTCCATCACCACTCATATTTCCAACTTCATCCTCACTACTACTACTAGTGTTAGTATCATTTGAATTGTCCTCAAATTTTGCAGTCTCAACAACTTCCTTCACCACATCTTTCCCCTCGGAAAAATTTACACTTGCTTTATCAGGTTCCCTTTCTGCTTCATTTACTTGATCCTTGGCTTCAGTTTCCCTCTCAACCTCTCTGTAGTCAACATCCGACACAACATTATCCTGCCATCCTTTTTCATTATCATTCTCATCTTTCTTGTCAACTTGAGGAACTGATTCAGGCTCTGGCTCCAGTTCCCCTTCTTCCATTTCACTGCTACTTCCGCTGGCAACACTCTTCATCTCCATTTCAATACACTTGGCCTCCACTTCACTCTTCATCCCTACCTCCACGCTCTTTGATTGCTCACTTCCTGAATCCTTGGACCATGTAGGTGATGACCTGGACTTCGAATTTGATGATTTCCCTTTCCCCTCATCTCTCCCACTGCCTCTCACCACCCTGGTTTGCTCACTCCCTGAATCCCTGGACCATGTGGGCGACTTCACATCCCTCAATCCCTTAGGAGAAGACCAAGTAGCAGCAGCACTAATTCTCTCCTCATTTCCACTTCTACTGCCTCTACTATCATCAAATTCCTTATTCCCACTACCAAATCTCCTCCAAGATGAAACACTGCCTTCTCTTTTCGGCCTATCCCGCTCAGACCGAAACCCTTTTGGAAACTCTCTCCGCGGCCCACAGAAGTTCTCAGACCGATGAATAATTCTATCACTGCCACCAGCCCCACCACCTCCGCCGCCGCCGCTTCCACTATACCCTTCTCTACTAATATACCTATCAAACCCTACACCTATCCCCTTTCTCCGATCAAAGTTATCGAAATCATGATCCGACCTTTTCCTCGCCATTCTCGAGCTTTCCCGACTATCATCATCCACAGATCGATCCCGATCATACCGGCTCGACGACGATGATGTGGACATCAATCCCTTCCGTACATTATCGGATTTGTAATAGAAACTTCGAGACGATCGGCTCGGATTCGAATCTTTAGCAGAACTCTTCTCATTATAGGAATCGAGATCATCACTCGATCTTAATCTCTTCATTTCGAAATTCTTTCCAAATAATTATTATCAAAGCTGTAAATCACAACAACATTTGAAAAACACAGGCAGCTAAATTTAGAATTCGAAAAGCAAGGTTGAGCTCAGAAACCCTAAATTATTATAATCATTTGGGGTAAATAAAAATTGGATGTTCTAATCGTTTAACTCAAAATCTAAGGTTTGTAATTGAAAAAGAAACAAGATATTAAAGAATAACAACAACAAAAATTAGGGTTTTTAAAGAAGCATAAATACAAATCAATTTTACATAGGGATGAACACGGTTTTGATTCAATTCAGGGATTTGTAAAACTTCTTAACTGTTCCAAAAATTTGAGATTTTATAATTTCAGAATAAAAAAAAAATCAATTATAAAACGAAAAACTATTAACCAAAATGTTTCAAAAATTCATATAATGGTATAAATTTTATTTTATTCCGTTGATCAATCTTTATAAAAAATTTTAAAAATATACTTTAAAAAAAATTATATGTCAAAAAAGAAAATTTTTAAATATATATATTTTTATACATATTACATATTTTATCTATATTTTTAAAATTTTTTTCTCTTGATTACATAAATTAATATATTTACTTTTTTTTAAATACATATATTTTTTTTATATATTATATATTAATATCTTTCATCCATATTTTTAAAAATTTATTATAAATTAGTAATTATCAATTCATATAAAATAATAAAAATAATAAATTTATATATATATATATATATATATATATATATATAATGATTTTATACTTATTTATATAATTTTACATAAATTAATATGACTTTTTTAAAAAATATTATACGTATATATGCGTGCACACATATATATATTTTTAACCATTTTCATAGGGTATTTTATTGATATAGTTGGGTTTAAAGATAATCAAACTGTCCACGTGATTTTTATTATAAAATTTTTCGATTTAATTATTCAGTTCGATATAATTTCTTTAAAATTTGTGTTCACCCCTAATATTATATAAGTATAACTAAAAATATATATTTTTATTTGAAGAAAAAAGGAAATAGATAAATTTTAGTGAGAAACTAAGAAGAGCATATTAAATAATGATAACTAAAGATTTTGATAAATTTAAAAAATTATGAAATATTTAATAATTTTTAAAAATTTCATAAAAATTAAGAGATATTTAATAATAATTTTCAAAGGCTTTAAAAAAGTCTATAAAAATAAATCGATATTCAAAAATTATTAATTTTTATAAATAATAAATTTTTATATATTTTTACTGACTTTTTATATAATTATATAAATAAAAAATATTTTTAAAAATTTTTTATTTTCTCTTAAAATTTCAGCCGACTTTTTTAAAAATATAAAAGTATTAAAACGATAATCAAATAATTTTCAATTTATAATTATGTATATATAATATATATAATCTTCTTTTTCAATATTTTATTGAGAAATTTTTTTTACGTTGTTCATATAATTTTTTTGATTCATTAAATTTTTTTGTTTTTACATTGTTCTTTGGAAGCTTTCATAAGGACTCCTTAATTTTATTTCAAGATATGCACAAATGTTGTTCTTTCAATCTGCTTCATGACAATTACCAAATAAAAATTATAACCAAATTAAATAATTAATTAATATATTATATTTGCATTCAAGGATGATAGACATAGTTTTAATATGTAATTTTAAATTAATTAAGATTCTTAATCAATTGCATTTGTTTGTATAGTTTTATTAGTCCCATAATTATATTTTTTTTTAAAATGCATTATCTGATTCTATTTTACATTTATTGCTAAATAGTAAGTAATAACATAATTTTAGTAGAAATTATTAGGATTAGGACTTTCATTATTTAATTGAAAGCTACTTTTATTTATTATGTTAAATATTTATTTTTATCACATGAAAATTATAAATTTATTATATTATATAAAATAGAAATAAAAAAATAATAAAAATCTATTAATATCTATAAAAGTCTATCAATATTTATAAAAAAAAATTAAAATAAAGTTTTTAAAAATTACTAAATTTATAGACTCATAAAAATCATTAAAAATTTATAAATTCTTCAAAAGTCATTAACTTAAAAAAATTTATAAATTTCTTTAAAAATTTAAAAATCTATAAAGGCATTTAATTAGAAGTATAAATATCTATAATAGAATTAGAAATAACAAAATCAAACAAAAACTTCAAAAGATTTGAGCTTAGAAACGTGAGAACTAAAAGTATAAAAATAATAATTTATTTTTTTATATAAATTGATTCTGACTGGTAATTGAATTCAATACTTGACTGGTAATTGAATTCAATACTTGACTGATAATTCCAATATTAGATATATATTTGTGTTAGTCTATAAATATTAATTTATGAAAAAAAATTATAAATATAATCAATTTAATTTTTAAATTTTTTGATATTTTTTAAATTTAAATCCGATTTATAAACAAATTTATTCAATATTAATGAGATAATATTAGTGAACTATTATTGAGGGAGCTGATGTGTTAAAAATATATTAGCCTTTGCTATGTTGGCTTTTTAGAATCTAAAAATATTTTGTAAAATTTTTTTAAAATTTTAATGTTATAGTATTTATTGTAACAAATTTAATGTCATATTTTTTATATGAAATAAAAATTAAATGAATTTAAAAATAAATGTTAGAAATGTATTAAATTTAAATCATTAAATTTTAATAATTTAGATTTAACACATTTATATTGTATTTTTTGAATTCATTTAATTTTTATTTCATATAAAAAAATATGTCATTAGATTCGTTACAACTAATACTATAATATTATAATTTTTAAAAATTTTATAAAATTTTTAAAATTATAAAAAATTAATAAAAAAATAATATACTTTTAACACATAAATCCCTAAACGACTTTTAATAATTGTCAAAGAATTAATGAAAATTATCAACCAATCCCCATGTTCAGAAAGAATAGAGGATATTTCATCAATCTGCCTAAAGTTAGAAAATGTTTTGAAATTGAGTGACGTGTCATCAGATGATTAGTTTTTGAGATTCATCTTGTCTTGTAACCTTAAACCACAAGAATACAAGGTTCTGCTATTGGCCAGCTCTACAATTTCACTCTTTGAAATTAAAACAAATTATCCACCACTCTCAATCCTACTGAAATCGACACCAGTCCAAAAATATACCGTACACGTGTCAAATCAACATCAGAATCTCTACCTGTACGATTTTCACAGCGTGTTTGTCTAATTATTAAACTACCCAGCGCGTCTATAAAGAAAAGCAAAAGCGAAGGAAAGGAAGGGACGGCTTTGACTCTTGTTGTCTTTTTGACGTCAAAATGACTACTATTTCATTACTATTATTCTGTCAAAATCAAGACTGACTTAAGCATCAAATGATTTTTCATCAAACCTTTATGGTTTAATTTATTTTTATTTTTCTCTATTGAAAAGTTTAAATATTACTCCAATATGCAATGATTTATTTAAAGATTAATTATTATTTTTTTTATAAAATAATTTAATATATTAAATTTTTATAATCTTTTAAAATATATAAACTCTCTTATACGAATATCTCGTTATTTATTTTTAAATTTTTTAATATAAATAAAAAATTTATTTTCATATCGCGATATTTATCACGAAAATTAATATATTTAAAAAAAAACAGAGAAGAATTAATATATTAAATCATTATAAAGATGAAAATCGTAATTAATTTTTTATTTAATGCAATGAAATGTCACTAATATTATTTGCTTATTTGTTATTCTCATGAAAATTTCATCTCATGAATCATAAAAGGTTATATGATTCGCCTCAGTCTCCTGACAAATAACTTCTTTCGTGAATATCAGTTTTTGCTTAAGGGTTGCATTCTCTTGTCAAAAATTTGTGATTCGGTCATGGCCTTATCCTTTGGGGCTTGCATCCCATTCTTTTCTTTCTTCAAGTCCTCAGCAAAAATCATAAATATTGGCTTTTCCCTACTTGAATGGCGAGTTGGGCATGTATGGCTTCACAATTCTCAGAGAACACTGAATATGCATTAACCACCTGGAAAATTCCATTCAGCCTTTCTCAGGAAGGATGTATTTGACTATCTTGTTGCTAGCATCATTATTTCCAGAAAACACTGGGGGCCAAGATATGGAATATTTTAGAATTTAATCCTTTGTCAAAAACTTTATTTTGACTTGTTTTGAGGGGGACAACGGATGACACTAGAACCAAAATTCTCATACCCTGATTAGGTTTCGGTATCGATAAAGATGCATGGTGCGGTACAAGATAACAAAGAAAGTTTGGAACTGTGATTCAATTCATGTATGGATGTAGGCGTATGGTTTGGTACAAAGCAACAAAGGAAACTTGAAACTGTGATTCAGTTCAGGTATGTATTAGGCGCATAGTTTAGTACAAGACAATAAACAAAGCTTGGAATTGTGATTCAATTCAGGTATGGATTAAGCACTTAACAAGGAAAGCACGATTCAAATCATGCACATTCAATTTGGGTCTTTTGACAATAGACCCATGATTCAGGCTTTGCAAACTTCATGCAAAAACATTACATCCATGATTCAATTATTCCTCTATTCTATTCAATTCAAATAGCATGACAAGAAAAAGAAGGTACCTGCCACCAAGATTGAGCCCAAAAGTTCAATTATCAAGATTTCTAAGAAATACATGTCATTTTCTCTAAATCTTTAGGAATAGTTATGTGAGCCAAATCATATAGAAAAAAACATATTTCACTATAAAAGGAAAGAAAAAAAAAACAAAGGTGATAAACTATTTTATTACTGGTACTCTGCAAAAATAAAGATTAATCTAAGTATGGAAGGATTTTTCACCCAAACTCTTTTAATGTAATCCATTTTCCTCTATTTTGCAAATATTACCCAATTAATCTCCATTTAAAAGTTCAAATATCTCACAATTAAAGAAAAACTAGACGTGTAAGTTGTCCTTGTAAAGCTGCTGCTGCTGCTGCTGCTGCTGCTGCTGAGATATGAACGAATAGTCTAAAGGAAATGGGGCCACTTTGGCCTTTAATGAAGATAATAATGATTTTTATTGTGATTTTGTTCTTTGAGCTGTGTGGTCTTTGAACGTCAAAGAATAATACTTTATCCACCTAAAAATGATAGTTTTTTTTTTTTTTATTATATTAATTTTATCGCATTTTTCTTAAAATACTCTTATTTTAAGTATTCATATTCATAAAAAATTATTAAATATGTCATATGAATTTACTTTTATAAAGCCTACCAACAACATTGCTTAAACTTTTTTTTTTTTTTTCCTTATAATTGCTTAAATCCTCAACCAATAATTCTAACATTGTAATAAGTATTTTTTTCCTCTGTTTTTAAGAATTATTTGAAGGCAATAAGAATATAAACATTACAATTATAATGAAAGAAAAAATAGCAATGGGGTGGGCACAAACCAAATAAATTATTACATAGGATATAAATATATTTCATTTATTTACGTAAAGATAAATATATATAGGTGTGTTCATGCTTGAATTACGTATACGAGTAAAAAAAGTTTATTCTCGTCTCATCTAATAATTTCAATAATTTTGTTTTTTATTTTTGATGATGCTGTTTTTTTCTTTAAAATTACAATTCTCTAAGCCTCTAAAATTAATTACATGGCTTAATTTCCATAACTTGCTGCTATAATTTCTCCTTAATCTATGCAATCAGTTATAACCTCTCAGCACTTCTGGTAAAGAAACCAAGGGAGGGAAAAACATGGTGACCTTGGTTTTGTTAAGAAAACAAAACTAGGGAAGTAACATAGCCAAAAAATAAAATAAAAAAAAAGTAAGAAGAAAAAGGTTTGCTGCACAAAGCAGAAACAAAGAAAGAGAAAAAAAATGGCAGATCATACAAACATTAGTAAGGGTGCTAATGTAAATGCCAGAACATCTCAAGAATCAACTTGTCAGAATTTTATAAATTATACTGTTAGAAATGGACCTGGAAAAGTTTTTGGACTCGTCTTGACATTTGTTCTAAGTCATCTTCTACACCATGTATTAAGGCCTTTATCTCAACCTCGCATAACTTCTGATATTGTTGTAAGTACTTTTTATTCTTCGAATATTATTCTAGTTCTTTTCATAATTATGATAATAATGGATGAGTTTTAACACAGTTTTCTGTAAAAATTTTGTTATGTGCAGGTAGGAGTGCTTATTGGCAACATACCATGGATTCGAGATTCTTTCGATGAAAAATTTATTACAACATTGAATTTTGTAGCTGAATTTGGGATGATTTGTTATATGTTTGTATTAGGAATGGAAATGGATCCATATGTGATTTTTAAACCACCAACTACACCTGCAATAATAGCATATGCAGGGATGATATCCACATTTGTATTAGCCTGCAGCATAACACCATTTCTACATTACTCTAAAAATGCAGACATAGGCTTTACCCTCTCTCTTTCAATCACTCTTTCTGGTAGTGGCTCCCACATATTAACTCGAATCATAACCAATCTAAAAATAGGCAAATCAGATATAGGAAAGCTTGTAATTGCAGCAGGAGTGCATACTGATATGATATGTATGCTAATAATCTCCATTGGGTACATTTTTGTTTCTCCAACAATAAGAGTTGCTGATTTTTCTGCTCAATTTACGAAAGCCATAACGATGAGCTCTGCTCTGCTGCTTCAAACAATTTTTGCAGTGAAAATTTCGCCTATTTTTATGAATTGGGTTAACAATGAAAACCCAGAAGGGAAACCTATGAAAGGATCACATTTAGTACTCTCAATTGCCTTTATGGTCTTGGTTTGTACTGCTTCACCAATTTATGGATATAGTCCTATTCTAAGTGCATTCATGGCTGGAATTTTTTTACCAAGTGAAGGAAGAGTCTCAAAATGGGCAGTTGGTAAAATCAACTATCTATTAACCACAATTTTCTATCCAGTTTTTTTCTTCTGGATGGGATATCATGCTAATTTCCAGAAATTTCAACATGGCCAATGGGGAACATGGGCAAGGTTCTTTGTTCTCACTGCAATAACATTATTTGGTAAAGTAGTTGGAACAGTGATCTGTGGTGCAATGTTAGGTTACCATTGGCGTGAATCTGCTGAACTCGGATTGCTCTTGAGTGCAAAGGGTCATTTCCATCTCTTTTTGGCTATTCTTTTGAACATAGTAATATTATTTGCTTCTTCTCATCATATCTGTTATTTCTTTTAAACTTTCTTGTGAAACTTGAAGGTTAAAATCTTTAACATTCTCAACGTACTTAAAAATGGTATCTCTTAGTTTTGCAATTTCGTGCATTCCGAGTTTTAGGGAGGATCAGATGCCCGCAGCTTTCCTCTTACATTTTAGCAGACTGTTGCCGTTGCCTCCGAGCAACAGTGGAGCAAGCTTACAATAGAGAAATGGAAAACAATAAAGTTTAAGCATAACAGAATTAGGACAAATTCATAAAGCTGCAAAATTTATCAGCATAACCGAATTGTTTAAGGGAACAAGATGATTTAGTAATGCATGATCTTAATTAATGTGTTGCTTAACTTATTGCAGTATGGAGTTACATCTACTTCAACCAGTATTATGATGATAATTGTGATCTTCTTCACTGTTGTACATACTCCATCTATTGTTACACAAATCATCCAACGAGCAAGGAAACGTGCACCAACTCATCGAAGAGCACTTCAAGGGCTTGACCCCATGAATGAACTTCGAATCTTGTTATGTGTTCATGGAACGCATAATGTGCCTGCAACCATCAACTTCATGGAGATTTCTCGAGGGCCAGTTGATCCTGGAATTCTGGTTTATGTTACTGACATGGTTGAACTCACAGAACAAATAGCTTCTACATTGGTGCGGAGCGAAGGGGTGGACACTGTGACAGTAGCTGATAAGGAAGTGACAGAAATGAGAGAACAAATTACTCGGTCAATCCAAGCATATATAGATGAACATGGAAATGGTATCAATATTAGAAGAATGATTGTTCTTTCAAGTTTCAATAGCATGACTCAAGATATCTGTGTTTTAGCAGAGCACCTAATGGTCTCCCTGATCATATTGCCATTTCACAAGAACCAAAGACCAGATGGAACATTGGATGGGGGTAATCCTGGTTTCCGATACGTGAACCGGAAGGTAACATTAGAAATTTAACCAAGTATTTAGTTGATAATTTTTCATTGGAATCGTTTTCCCAACTCGTCGATGAAATTCTCTTAATAAGTTTGACATAATCACCTGTAAATCCAATTTTCTGTTTGAAATAGATGCTTAGAAATGCCCCATGTTCAGTGGGGATTCTTGTGGATAGAGGTCTTGGATTGGCAGAGAAAATATCAACAATGTCAAGATCTTTCCTTGTAGCTGTCATCTTCATTGGTGGCAAAGATGACAGGGAAGCACTAGCTTATGCAGGTCGTGTAGCGCGACATCAAGGAGTAAAGCTCACAGTAATCAGATTCCTACTTGATGATAATTCAGAAAACAACTCGAGGGCTGCCTATAGAGTAAATGCTGCTGAGCAGGAAGCAGAAATGAAGCTGGATGACGAGTGTTTTGCTAATTTCTATGAAAGATGTGTTGCAGGAGGGCAAGTTTCCTATATGGAGAAGCATGTTGCCAATTCAGCTGAGACCTATTCAACTCTGAGATCATTGGAAGGGCAGTATTCACTCATCATCGTGGGGCGAGGAGGGAGAGTGAACTCAATATTGACAGTTGGGATGAATGATTGGCAGCAATGTCCGGAATTAGGTCCGGTTGGAGATGTGCTTTCAGGGTCTAGTTTCTCACAAAACACCTCTGTTTTGGTTATCCAACAACACCATCTTAAAGGAGAACTAGGCGGTGTGGATGATGAATTTTCTATCATGTAAAAATGTCTAGCGAGATAGTAAAAAACTTTAGGTAGGAAAAGAACCAGTACTTGTGTAGAATATAGTTTGTAGATTGGACAAACATGCAAATCAACAGTGAGAATATCAACCTGTAATATTTTATTGACTGACCGAAAAATTTTACTGGGTTTACTATCAAAGGGTTATTGTATTTCCTTGGAAGCTAGAGAGTTAATTGGTTCCCCTTCTATTACATCATCACCCATCACAAAACTACACACTATACATCCATCTTTCCTCCGAATAAACACAAATTCTAACCTAGTCTGTGATTAGGGCAGTGAGGAGCCGGATTAAAAGTATATCAGCAAAATAATATTTATACACAGCCACAGAAGGTCCTTAACCTTCCAGCCACTTGATTGGAACTCTTCAAATCAAAAGTTTGCTTACAATGCTTGCAAACTCAATTGCAGCAAGCAAGTACATAGTCTTAAGCTGTAACCTTGCAAAGACAAGCTAGACTCGGTGCAAATTTTCTACCATCCAAAATGCCAGGAAATAATACTTACTAAAATGAAGCTCTATAAAAGCACATTAAAATCAAAATTTTAAGGATTGCATCCCATCAGAACAAGAAACATGGAAACAAATGCTGCCCATATGTAATTTTAAGCAATCATCCGAATACACACAGATGTGTATGTCATTACTTGATAAACAACTTCCACGCATTTAACATTTGATTATCTCCTACAATTCATTAGTTAATTACAACCAATGCTATCAAAATCCCAGAAATCATTATTTTTTACTTTAATAATTTCCATCAAACACTATCAGCTGAATGTCCATCTGCTCTGGTTCTTTAAATGCCACGTGCTAGTAGTCCCGAGAAAACTTCGCTATCTCAGCCTACAAGCAGAAATTTAAAACCATCAGAATCAAGTTTCATATGACCATGTCTACCAAACAAGAAGGAAATGGATGCTAGAAAGTGCATTTTACTTTTTTTTCTTCTTATCTCAGAAGGCCTAATGACTTTTCATATTTTTCAAATTAGATACGATTTTTGTAATTTTATCAATCTAGTCATATACTTTGAGTTACAATTATACCCAACAACCTTTTGGCGTGCATGATTGATGAGATAGCAACCAAAGAGAAATTATTGAAAGACAAGGACACATTTGTTGAAGCAAAAGCTCTTAAAGAAAGTAACTGCCCTTGAAAATGCTAACTCAAAACACCAGTACTATTGAAAAGAATAAGAATTTTGAGCATACAAATTGTGGTCTACAAAGTTATATGTAAGGATTACCACAGCAGTTCCATTGTTGATTTGTACTATGATATTTGGATGTTTTGAAGTATGGTGAAAAAAAGAAACTATTTCTCTCAACCTTAAATTGATAATTGAATGTAACTGCACTCACCCAAAAGCTATCAAATACATGCAACCAATGTGACAGTATGTGGACCAAATTGATAAAACTGAATTGAAATGAAAAAGTGGGAAAAGTTAAGAACATATAAGATGATTATGCCTTCTCAAAAATGTCCAAAGACTATTCAAATTAAACAGCCATAGCCTCTAATGTTCATATCAATTTGTCAATACTCTAAAACAAGCAGATTTAAGTCCTTCCAAGTAAAGGCATGAATGCAAAACAAAACATGAGAATGCCCATTTTTAATACAAAATCTTTGAAATCAAAAGCTATATCACCAACTGGATTCTATATGAATCCTCAAATAGAAATTAAGCTCAATGCCATTAGAAAGAGGCATCAATACTAATCATGATAAAATAGCAAAACTCTTGGCAACAGGCTTTCACCCAAAGAAAGCATCATTAATAAAGACAATTGCTTTCACAAGTGTCGGATCTCTAAGGCTAAATGAGGATGACAATTTCAACAAGTGAATTTGTTGTTAATAAAATTTCTGGAATGCCTCAGCTTGCAATGATAATGAAATGCATGATTAGAAAAAAAAAAAAAAAAAGGAAATATCATACCTCAAATGCATTCTTCAAATGGTCAAGTTCCTTGTCTAGATCATTGATAGCCTGGTTATATGCTTGCATTGGCGAAGACTGGCTAGTTGTATGAATCTAAAAAAACAGGTGAAATGGGTTGAGACCCCAAAATTTTTTACAAACAAACTTCCATATTCGTGATAAATATATATATATATTTTGCCACATTTCCAATTTCACCAAGTCTTAAACCAAAATTTCCTGTCGGTGCATTTTCGAATAAAACCTAACAATATAAACAAGAGAAAAGGACTAACCCTAACAAGGATTTTATACTGAAGAGGGTGAGGAAGCTTGTAGCCAGCAAAGAGAACATTTTCATCTCTATGCAACTGCCTAATTACACCAAAAATACACAATAACCCAGAAAATTAAATTAGAGTTTGATTAAGCCATAATCAACTAAAACAAACAAAATATAAAAATTAAAAAGAAGCTAATAATAAATACATGCGAAGAATATTGCCGATGGTATGATCCTCTCTCTCAATAGTAAACGTCGCCGCATTGATTATCTTCGTATCTCTTTCATATGAAACCCTAACAAGGAAAAAGAAAGGGTCAAAAGAGAAGTCGAGAATGGTGAGTTTCAGAGAGAAGGCTTTTTGAGAGAGAAAAAAATGAAATTACTTTTTGGTCCCTTCAGGAACAACAAATCGTTCATATCGGTCAGGGGCATTCATGGCTTCTTTGTCTCTCTAGCTGCTGTCGCTGCTGCTTCGGGTGTTGAAAATATATTTCAATAGTTTCTCTCTTTCAAAATAAACCCGTACAGATCACAACGAGCAGGGGTCAGAATAGGGTGAGACAAAAATGACGCCATTGTATGGAGGCTTGGAGTTAACTGAACTCGCGCCAAAAGACTGAGAGTATATAACGATGTCGTTTAATTATTTTGCCCATTTTGCCATATGAAATTGTCAATGCTTGGATATATATATTTTTTTTTGAAAGAGGAAAAATATAATTTAAATTAAGCTAAATGTGGTGAATTTAACCTTTATTTTTTTATATATAAATTTAGCTTTAATTAATAACTCAATAATAATTTAGTAATTTAGTACCTGTCTATGAGGGTAGAAAATGAAGGATTTGAATTTTAATAATATTTAATTTTTTAAAGAATTTCTGATGAAATAAATAAATGAGTATTAACAGAATTTTAGAAATAGAGTTTTGTCAAATGCCGTTTAATAAAAATTATCAGGTTTATTTTTTTTTTAATTTTAAAATGATGCTTTATTTTTATATTTAAATATTTAAAAAATTATTTAATATTTTTTAAATTTTTTATATATAAATACTTAAAAAATTATTTAATATTTTGAAACACTGATACAAATAAATTTTAAGTAGATATAAAAGCCCACTGTGAAACCAAAAGTTATGAAAAATTCAAGTTCATTCAAATTTTATCCATGCTCTAATAAGAGACTCTGGACCGATGGCACATTGCTTGGGTAATACTATTGTAGCGAGCTGAAGGACTTCCTTCTCTTTCAATACAATTAAATTGTGTTAGGACCAATAGACATTTGAAAAAATTTATGTTTTCCTATATTGCCACGTACTTGATTATTTATTTTTAAGTAAAATAAAAAAATTATTTAAGCCTTTCATATTCATCCATAGATCAGAAGCCGAGTTGAAAATTTAACACAATGAAATCCAAAAATTATAATCCTAAATTCTGATGATAATATAGTCAATTATATGAATCAAATACATATTTTCCTTCGAAAATAAAAATTAGTTTTAAGACGATAATTTACATATGAAAATCATAATAATATTGTCAATAATATAAAATGTGTGAAGATAAAAGATCATTCTGTCATCCCTGCATGAAAACACGGTAATTCTCTAACTAGAAACCAGACATATCCTAGACGAATTGATTGCACAACAAAGAGATTTGTAGCCTCTGAAGCCAAATGATTAATTCTAAAGTTTCTAAATAACAAGGCAAATGCCACTAACTATGCACTGATCAAAAACTTTAAAGGCAAAGCATGTCTACCTAAAAATAAGATGCCTCAATACAGCATGAAAAACATTAGGAAGAAAAGCTACATTTCTAAACCAAATATATATTAAAAAATACTAGGGAATGGGAAAAGACTGAAGAATGGATTGGAGAGCGCTCCTCTGAAATAATCCTCGGTTGTCGAGGATCATTTCTTCATGTAACAGAGTGAACTGCCCAAACGAAAAAATGCTTTGAAACTATCAGCATCAATACAAGTAACCAGGATATATCACTGGAACCTGTTTGGTCTTCAGGAAAGGGAGATTGCTGCTTCACCTCTAATATGGAAGAAGTCTCCGCGTGTGATGATCAACAATTGCAAAAAATTTCAATATTCATGATTTTGTCCTCTTTTGCTTTTGAAGAACAAAGCGAACCGCTTGCTTTCCAAGTTCTAAGGTTTTTACTCTACTGTCATCCAGAGTAACACAGAGCGTTGCTGTGCCTTCAATCATATCGGAGACCACTCCCTTATGCCTGCCCAATGAGTCATCATCAACGGCCAAAAAGAGAAAGCCAAAACATAACCAAATTTTTTCCAGGGTCATGACAAGAAGGGTTCTAAAACTCATTTCCATCTCAAATAGCAAACACATTTTCCTTTCAAGTACAAGAATGGGACATGCATGCATACATGCAGACTCACTGAGCAAAGGGCACACAAGTCAAGGAGATGCACATAAGTGTTACACCAATGAGGATACCATACTCTCACAAAACCAACCTCACCATTTCTGTTGCATTTACAGAAAAAAAGGAAACACCTATCAAGTTATTTCCTGCTGCAGAACAGAATTAGATGAGTGGTTGTTAGGAATGGATCAATTCTACATGCTAACTGCTCTACAACCTTCCTATGTTACATCTTTCCCAAACTTCAATCTACTTCCCATGTTCTTTCCCATAACTCCACAGCACCCTCCCCCAAAAAGAAAGGGTAAAAAGGAAACTCACCATGAGTTATCAGATGGCTGATGAACTTCAACTCTCTTTCCAATTGCATCTTTACCCAACTTCTTCAATATCCAACTAGCTTCCATCATCTCACTGTCTTGATGTGATTGTGTGGCATCTTCATCTTCATTAAAAGTTGTTTTCTCCATCAAGCTTGACGGTCGCTTTCTTTTTGACCTTTGTCCCCTTATGGAACTCTTTTCTTCCTCAGGTGGAGGCTTTCGAGAATACTGGTTTATAAGCATAGGCTTTTTAATTTTTAACTTCAATGAAAATTTGGAGTCTTGAGACATTGATTGCAAAATAGGTGTATCACCAGAATCATCATTGCTTTCAGCATATGTTTCAGGCCAGACTTCTGGTTGCTTCCCTAAAGATACCTTGTCATTTCTCAATGCAGGGACTTCACCTACAGGCCCAACTGCAGTCCCACTTCCGTCACTGCTTCTTTTACCTGATGAAACACGCATATGATCTGAAGGGACAGTTTCATATCCATCAGCACCACTTCCTCTCTCAAATTTGGGATTTAAGTTGGAAGTTTCAGATTTCACTTTCCCAAACTTAACAAAATTTCCTTCCCTTCGTGAGAACTTCAAACTTCTTACTTGGCCAGAGTGATCAACTGTATCCCCTGCAAGTTATGAAAAACAGTCAGGTTATTTATAATAACTACAGTAAAATCCTCCATTCATATATGCCAGTCAATGACAGCATAAGGACAGCAAAATTTATCAGCAAATTAATGGACAAACCAGTACATTACCATCATCAAGCGTAGCAGCACCTCCATGTCTATCCCCTATTAACCTGTCACTCATTCCATGTTGGCCAGTATCTTCACTGCCTGCTCCATTTAATTGAAAATTCAAGTCAAATGCAGAGAGAGAGAAATCAACATCCAATATATTTTGAAACTAAAGATAATTTGTTTTAATGCAAGCAAACACCAAATCCTAACTAAGCATAGGTAAGAAGGAGAAAAAAGCTACTATGCATCAAATCCTAACTGATCTCACCCTTGAACACCCACTCGAAAACCCTGAAACTCAATCCTGTAATAGGGAACATAACAGCATGTGTTTTATATCCACAT
Source organism: Aleurites moluccanus (assembly GCA_948193065.1). NCBI lineage: Eukaryota > Viridiplantae > Streptophyta > Magnoliopsida > Malpighiales > Euphorbiaceae > Aleurites > Aleurites moluccanus. Next base: position 110,858 of record CANXYC010730353.1, read on the forward strand.
GCTATAGTGTAGCGCTTCCTACAAATTCTTAAAATGACAAAACAACAAATATAGGTTTAACAAAACAAAACAACAGATATAGGTTTAACAAAACAAAACAACAAATATAGGTTTAACAATGATTATGATGATGATAATCATTTCTAGTTAAGTAAAAGCTGCTGAATGGCATACCATTAGAAGTAATCAAATCTTGATCTCTGTGGCAGCTTGAAGCATCAGATCTTGGAGAATTAGTGACATTTATTTTTCGCGCACCTAGATTTATAACCAACTTCTTTGCCTTCATAGATTTTAACTTGTTAGTCTGTTTTTCAGTATCATCTCCACTATCCAAGTCATGAGGCTTCCTACTCTTAATCTTAACGATTCTAGATGTCCTCTCTCCTACACTCACCATCACCTCATCAACAAATTTGTGTTTCAAAACCCCCGGCTGATTAACAGAACAAATTCCATCAGCATGGTTCACAATCCCTGCAACAGGAGAAAAATATGCATCTGGCCCTCTATTTTTATAAGACTCAGTGTCATCATTATTGTTTTCATCCAAACTGTGTCCAAAAGATTGAATGTCATGCTGTTGTGGTTCTGCCTTACTAATTAGAGATGCCTGAGAACCTTTTTTCTTAGCAGATTTCTTGCTTGAAGATTTCTTTCCATATTCCTTGCTCTTCTTTGGTGATTTATCAACTAACCCTTTGAGAGAGAGCTTCAGAGACCGTCCAAATTCATTTTTTACCATCGCAGGATCATTATCTCCATCATCTGAATAAGGTGAAATAGAAAATATGTCTTCTTGAGTTGGCAACCCTGCAGCAGCCCTCAAGCTTGCAATTAAACCTTGATCAGCCTTATCTCGTCTTCTCCAGAGCTCTTGAACAGCATCTTCAAGATCCTTTACCTAGAAATATACATTTTATCTAATCATTGAAAATATTTTAAAAGAAAAAGAAATAAAATTTACCTAGAAATATACATTTTATCTAATCATTGAAAATATTTTAAAAGAAAAAGAAATAAAAGCACTACCAACCAGACAACATCTGCACAGACCACATCACTAACAATAGACATGAGAAAAAATAGATTTTCATTTAGCAAACCTGGTAGCACTCTCCACGACATGTGGCACATTTGTACTGGAGATTTCCATCCACTTGAAACTGTAGATATTTTTCATCACTGCAAAAATTTTGTTTTAGAATAAGTTATCTGATACCTACATCAAGAAAATCTAGATGACTTGCAATACCAAGGATTCATAAGAAAGAAAGAATACAAGCAGTACCATACAAGCGACAGAAAATTATTATGCACAAATACTCTTTAGCAAGGATATAGCTAATAGAGATAAGATTGCTATCAATCTCTCAATAATGCATAGAATATAAGCTCCAAAAAGTTACTAGCCCCTCAATTTAGCACGCACAAATGAGAGAGAGAGAGTGCTCAGAAATCACTCCATATAACAAATATAAATACTGCAAAGCCTGAGATATGTGCTTCTACCCAATTACACTAAGGAATCATTTGCTTCAAGAAGTTGCAAAGTCAAATATATTTTCTTTAATCCAAGACACATGCCATGACTTGCACTTATATACAAATGAGTTCTTTATTCCAAGCTCAGTCAACATTGAAACTTAAAATTTCATTTCAAAATGTATTATAAATTGATCATTTCATTCTCCATTATTCACATTAAACTTCCACAACTACTAATCCATAATTTTAACCTCTTTCTTTATAGCTCATTCCTAAGCAGACACAGGAATATCTTGTGGAAATATTTCCTCTCCCTGGAATTGGAAAAAGATTATCATATGTCAAAATTTGTTCATGCTCCTCTATAAATGCCTTTAGCTCACAGGGAAAGCTACTTAACATGAGGCAGGACCTGCACATTCTCATATTGGTCCATCACAACTAAAAGAAGTCGGACCTTGCTAATTAAAAAACTTTGTGTAAGCAAAGACAAATTGCTCAGCCACTTCGGAACAAGACTGCTATATACAATAAAAAAAAGGTAACCGCAGCAATGGCATATGAATAGGATAACATTACAAGCATCAATGTAATGCTACCGATAGCCACTGATATGAAAGACAAACAAACATGTGCAGCATCAACATTTAAAAACCTTCAGTTGAAATTATATCCTCATTGTTTCTGTTTATAAACAAGGGCAGTAGCGAACCTAATCCCATCACAACTGCAGTGCACCCACCGCTGGCAAATATCACAGCAAACCATTGGTGTTGACTCCGAATCTCTATAAACCTACAAGGTTGAGCCAATTTCATTCAGGAAAAAAAAAATACAAAAATAAGTCACACGGAGCATAATGTTAACACTAAGTCCATATCCAAAAAATTACCAATGAGAAATGCATATATATTATATAAAAAGGTGAGCCTGAATGATAGAGCCTTCAACTATAATAATCAATATAGTGACCTATAAGCAAATAAGAGTCAACTGTACCTTCAAACAAACAGGGCAGTAATTTCCCTTCACGAACAATCTTCCGCAAGCATCACAGCAAGTGTATCCCAGAAACCACCTGAAAGTTCTCAAAGCAAATGATAATCAACATTTCCTTGTTCCAACTATAGGCACAAGAATTACAGATATAAATGTGGACCATCTCACCAAGTAACTTCTCCAGCCAGATCAACAGAGTGGTCTAAATCAAAGACTTTTTACCAAACCAAACATCTCATGCATCACAACATTATAATCACATGGAACAACATTACTTTGAGTGCTACATGTATATATTACTCAGGCATCTCAAACTAACAATGAAAACCTAAAGGATTGAAATTTTAATTCAGTCCAATTAGAGAGTTTTCACACCCCCCCCCCTCCCGGAAAAATAAATAAATAAAATAGGTATGGTGATGAAGGGGCAACTAATGAGTTACAAAAGCATTATACTACTAAAGAAAATTATAAAGATACCAAGGAATTGTATTAATTACAAGGAAACTTTGTACAAAATATAAATGCCATATATGTAATTTTTTTCCCATTTTGATGAGTAATCATATAGCAAAACATACAACATAGGCTAAATTTATGTAAAAAGGGTATCCACTGTTGATCAATACCTCACGCTTAGACCATTTCCTGGGACATTTGATCCACAGCTGTGACATCTTGTATGTTTGGGACATAAATATGGTCCAGAACTCACATTCTGCACCATCCAGAAATGAATGTTACAATGCAATTTCACTCCAGATATGAGAATTGACACACAGGAACACACAATCAACTCCTCACCTTGTGTGGAGGATGCTGGCAGTAACAATGATGTGCACTATCACACCTTTTGCAGAACATAAACTTATTTGGATCTCCAGTTCTTCGACATATCTAGTAAAAGTAAAAGGTATCAAAGTTTAAGAGCAATGCCTATTGAATAAAAACACAATAAAGCTTGTTAGAGCCAGGATGGCAGCAATATAGAAATAAATATGTCATCTGTTATCTGCAGGACCTTAGAGAATAGCATAAGGTAGAATATTGAAAATGGCTTAATTTTAATGTGCCTAAGCTTTTCAATAGATATAATAAGCAGATGGACAAGAGGCCATATATTGTCACATACGACCTCAGCAATATATTATTTGCTACAAATAAATAAAAATGTAAGTAATTACTGAAGCACATCCAAGAGTACCTCACAGATTCGGCAAGAAGGACAGGTCCATGAACTCCAGTGGAATAAATCTACAATCAGTCTCCACATAAGAAAAAAAAAAAAGTTGAAACTTCGAAAGTTTTTAATCTCTTCACGTTTTTACCTCTATGTTGAGCCCATTCTTTCAAACAGCTCCTGTGGTACTTCTTGCCACAACTTTTGCAGGAAAGCATCCTCCTTGCCCTTTCACTTCCTTCAGTTTCACCCAAAAAGCACATCCGGCACATTACATTTGTGTTGGATAGGCCTTGCACATCTCCAATCATATCTTTTGAGGCAATCTGAAAATGAATTTAAAATAGTTAAAGCCGTGGTATGTACTATCAGACAAGAATTTAAAAGTACTCTTTTCCAATTTATGTAACCAAAATCTAAAATTATCCATGTAATGCAGCAGATTCAGTGCTTGCTAGTTGCTGTTATGAAGCTACACAGGATGTTCACATCCAATTCTTTCAATATATTTCAACCAAATTCACGGTCGACTGGGATACTAGTGTATGTGAAACGATTAAGTAATTGAATTTGTGTTTAAACTGTAAAATCATAAAAAATAACCTAATCCCAAATTCAAATACTCAATCATTTCAAACTACAAACGAACCCTTAGATAAAACTACCCCCACATCTGGACATATAAATCAATCACTACTATTAATAAGCTAAAAACAAACATTTCTAAGAAAATTTAACCTTAATACCTCTAAACTGCCACCATAAATTTTCTCCAACAGTAAAATATACCTAAATTAAATAAGCTGAACGGAAAATCACCCTGAACTCCAAATTCAACACAATTATCAAATTAAATATAACCTAGCTAGGAAAATTGGAGAAGCTAAGAAACATTTACTCCAAATCAAACATTTCTAAGAAATTTTAACCTCGACATTTACCTCTAAATCACCACCATAAACTTACTCCAACAGTAAAACATACCTAATTAAATAAGCTAAACAGTAAATCAGCCCGAACTCCAAATTCAACACAATTATCCAATCAAATATAACCTAATAACCAAATCATTCTCCACGGTTGCTATTGACCTACTTTACTATCCAATATATCAACAACTCAAACTAATTATCTAAATAAAAACATATACAGACAATAATTCTCACCGCCATATCACCAGACTCAAACCGGCGAGCATAATCCTCAGCAGCAACCATTGCCGCAGCCGCTTTTTTCTGAAGCGCAACACGTTTAGTCTGAGCCGAAGCCTCCTCCGCCATATCATTACCACCGCCACCATCGTCTCCGACCGAAACAACAGTGAACGTTTGGACAGGAACTGCCGGGACCGGCGAAACCTTAGGAACAAGAACTTGAACAGTCGACGGCTCTCTAGAATCCCTAATCCCGAAAGGATCTTTAAGAAAGTCTTCGATTCTGGAAACTTCGAACAAGAAGTCAGACTTGGATTTCGCGGTGATGAGATCTTGTGGAAACCCTAACGAGCAGAAGCAAATTCGGCGACTAAAAAACACAAATAAGGAAACAAAAAAATCAGAAAAAATGAGAGAAAAAAGAGGTTTTGAAGAGAGAAAAAGAGAGGGAAAGAGCGTTAATAGTAATAGAGATACTAACCATGTAATTGGGCAAGCTACGTGAAAGGCCATAGTAAGGGATTTTGAATTTTTTTCAGTTTTAGAGAGAGAGGGATTTTGAGATCGTTCCTTTTAAAAAAATTATATTATATATAAATTATTTATTTTTTTATTTTTATTTTTTTTAGGGAAGGTGGATGGGCTCAAGGCTGCGCTTGTTTTGTTTTATTTTCTCTGCTTGCTTTTAAGCGTGAAGGGTTTGGATTCTATACAGTGACGCTCATTTTATTTACCAATAATAGCCTAGTGAATTTTTGGTAATTTTTTTTTTTAAATGTTAATTTTTTTTATTCTAAATAGCTGTATTATAATGTTTGATTATTTTAATTTTAAAATATGATTATAATTAAAATTTTAAATTATAGTATAATTAATATAAAAAAAAAATATTATATAATTATAAAAACATGCAAAATTTTAAATAAATTTATTTATTTAACTCCTAAAAAATATAATGATAAATAATATATTAATTTTTTAAACGAGTGTCTAAAAATTAAAAATTCAGATAATATTAAATAAATAAATTTAAAAATAAAAATAAAATAAAAAAAATACTCTTAAGATACTCGTTAAAAAAATTAATAATATATATATATTTTGTGAAAAATTTAATGTCGAAAAATGTGTTTAAAACAAAATATATTATTTTAAAAAATATATATCAATTAATTTAGTATATTTGCATCAATTAATAATTAAGAAAAATTAGAAATTTAAACCGGCCAAATAATAATTTTTCTATATATTAATAAGTCTTTTTTTTTTTTTTTATTGAAATGATACGATCCACATTGAGCTCCGTTCCTAGCTCCGAGTTCCAAAGTTCTAACTCTAATCAAAGCTAAATTTATCAATGAAAAAAACCCGCAAAATATAATAAAAGCTGCAGGTAATATAATTGAAGGCAAGGGCCATGGATTCATTGCTGAATCTATCTCTCTTTCCACTAAAAGGGAAGGACAAAAACAATATATTGTAGATTTCTACTTCTGATTAGATCACACAGGAGGAGGTGGCAAGTCTAATAAAAGCCAAAAACCTACACAGTCCTCTGAATCTAAGTGATCCTCTTGAATGGCAAGAAAATGTAAGCCTCCAAAAGCTTTTTCTGCTGCTTCCCAAGCTTCAGCCTCAGCTGTTGTTAAAGGAGTTTTCTTATAAGTAGCATAAAAATAGCGGGTAGAAATTCCAACAGATAGAATCGAGCAAGCGCGAGAAGTGTCTGCTTCAATTGAACACACTTCCAGTCCATTCATCCTGGCTGCAACAGCACGTGGAAGGGTTTCAATTGATCATTCAATTACAGAAGTGTTACAAAATTCTACAATGTATATATGTGTTTTTAGTTAGAAGTCTGAAGTATGTTCAAAAAAAGAGATGCATGCATTCAGACGTCACAAGTATTCCAAGATTCTAATGAAGTGAAGAAAAGAGATGCATTCAAACCTGCGATCAATCCCTTTCTCTGTTTTATCGTTGATTCAAACATTTTATGCTCTGAAAGTCCTTTGAATTTGCTGGGACATGTTGATTCTGCAATTTACGGTGCACCAAGGAGTGGTCTCAGACGTCTTCAGATTTGATAACTGATTTGCTTTCCATATAAATCTACTCAAATGTTCAACTGCTATTTACATTATCTTACCCTTCGATTGATGAGCAGGTCCTTGAACAGTATCAAGCATATGGGTGCAGGTCTTCAGAATCGGATTTATTGCCTATGCTGGCAATCTTTTTATTTCATCCTTGGATGCGAGTGATTGCTAACTCTATCATTTATCTCTAACACTATTTTCTTGTGTTTGCTTGTTCCAGTTTACCCTTTTCTCACCATATTATATTAAGCAAGGTATTCTAAAAAACGGCAGCCTTTGCTTGGTTTTTTCTATTATGAGCCTCTCCCATTTTAGTTATTTAAAAAATTTTATAAAATTTTTAAAAAATTATATTTTGATAGTATTTAATGGAACGAATTTATTGATATATTTTTTATACTAAACAAAAATCATTTGAACAGTTAAAAATATATTAGAAATTCTATGTATTATATTTAACAGTTTAGATTTAACGCATTTCTAATATAATTTTAATGATTTTTGTTTAGCATAAAAATTATATCAATAGATTCGTTACATCAAATACTATCAAAATAAATTTTTTTAAAAATTTTATAAATTTTTTTAAATAGTTAAAATGAGATATATGAGATGCTGCTGTGTAAAAATATTTTGCAACCCCCCAATCCGTATGAAAGCGTAAAGTTGATGATGCTTTCCTGCTGTGCACGGTATTCACTGCAAGTTTTTGGACTTCCTTATCAGTTACTAAAATATGTGTCAAGTATAGTTAGAGGATTTATATCCAATGATGAGTACAAAACAGCAAGACACATCAACTGCTAAATGCAGTTAGGAACGGATACATGAATTTAGAAAACGTGATATTATAAATGTATAGAATGTATTTAATCCATGATATGAGCATATTACTGAACTTCTGAGCTGAATTTGTACTAGGTTTATATATATATATATATATATATATATATATTAGCCGGTCACTTTTGAATTCGAGCCGGATAATATCACATAAACGATAAAACTCTCCCACTAAATTTTAAAACACTTGCATATTCAGGATTCAAATTCGAGACTTTTGGTTTAGTTAGAACAAGGTTTATATATAAATACATTGTCTTTTTGTATATTTATTTATTTATTATTTATAAAAATTTATTAAAGAGTTTGATTATTACAAGAATTCATCAATATCGCTATTATTAATAAAAATAAAAAATATAAAAAAATAATAAAAACAAAGAGGCAGTAAATAAGTAGTATGATATTAAAAGAAAAAAGATTTCCATACCACAAAAATTCATAAATTTTAACTCTTTGCATACACATGTCTAAAAATTAAGCTAAATATTGTTATGAAGATTTAACAGAATTTCATACATGTGAATTAATTAATTATTTATAATAATAACATCTTTTATTAAATATGAAATTAAAAAATTAATTATGAATGAGTCGAGATTTAATTCAGTGTTCAATTAATTTATAATTTAACATTTGGCTCCACATTAATTGGATAAGAAAAAAATAAGTTTAAGATTTGATTTGGTGATTAAAATCCAATTCTCAATATCATTATTTAAGAGATAATTTTTAAATAAATAATTAATCTATATAAAAATTTTATATACCAATATTTTTGAAAAAAATTTAATCTCAATTTAAATATTCTTAATCATCAAAGATTAAAAAAAAAAATCCATTAAATAAAAGTTTAATACTCAAGCAATAGGGAAAAAAAATTCAAGGATCAATATGTATAATTACCAAATTATCCTACGAAATTACACATTTGCAACTACATCTCTCTTCTTCTCCGATAAGCCATTTAGCTATCGACTGTAACACCACTTCTATTTTTCTTTGAAAAACGAAAATGGAATTATCAGATTCCAATACCAACTACGATACTTCATGGAGGTCGGCGACGAACTGGACCATCGCCGGTGGATCTCTCGAATATTCCGTAACCTTCGAGTCGTCTCTTTCTCTAATCAACGACGAAAAGTTTGATAATATCTGTCAATCCTCTACCGTTGATTCTACCTCCAAATCACCTCTTATACTCTATCCTCCATCACCTGATTATTCTACTCCTTGCGAGATCACAAGTACGTTTTTAAGATTTCGTTTTCCTTTTCAATTTCCATAAATTTTGTTTTCTGCTGTTGTTTATATTATTTAAGTTTCTCAATAAGTATTCGAGAACAATGAATCTAGGTTATTATTTGTGAATTGTGTTTGGTTACTGAGAAAACGAAGGGGAAAGTTTTTGTAATTTGGTTACTGAGGTGGTTTAGTAATTTGTTACTTTCCTTTGATTGTTGTGAACTAAAAAATATAAGCTACAATTGTATAGTTTTTATACCAAATTTCTGTGCTATCGTTTATCATGATACCTTTTGTATACTGAAGGTGAAAGTCTCTATTTTTTTTTTGGTTTTTTGTACTTCACTGTGGATGATGACCATGAATTTTTTGCAATGCAGTTACTTTTGCTCAAAAACATGAGGTTCGACAGGTTTATGTTCGAAGTACTTCTCGGGTTTATGAAATATATTATGCTCCTGAATTGCAGAGTAGTGGTGAGTATCTTTGTACTGTTCGTTGTGGCATTGCAGTTAGAGATGAAGAAGTGTTGCGTGCAACTGATGTTGAAGAAGCTGTTTTGGCGCATCAGAAAAGCTCTAGTAAAGAACTAGCTGAAGAAAGACTCAGAAATGGTAGTAACATGACTGCCAGTGAAGATGATTGGGTCGAAGTGAAAGTTCTTGATGCTCATTTTGTCAATGGGAATAACTCTCGGTTGTCAAATTCTGATACAAGCCACGGGAGAAGGTCACAGCCACAGGTACTGATTTTTCATTCTTACATATTCATAAAAGTAAGCTTATTTTGTCAACTTCTTGTACTGTTTTAATTATGTGGGTTCTTGTATTGGTGGATTTCTTTGGCTTTATTTCATGCTTAGATGCTTGCAAATTGGTTAAACCACCACCTCCCTTCCCTTCAATCCCTCAATGGCCAACAGTTTTCACTTAGATCATAGTATCAAGGTGAGTGTAATAGCAAAATGACCCAAGAAGAAACATATTGTAACAATTGTGAATCAGTCTGTTCTGTACTGGGTGATGCTATTGCTGAAATGGTGATGTGATTGCTGGAATGGCATCTTATTCATTTGGTATTGGTCCAAAAAGTCGGGCTATACTTGTGTGTGTGTGTGTGTGTGTGTGAGAGAGAGAGAGAGAGAGAGAGAGAGAGAGAGAGAGAGAGAGAGTTCATAAGACTGGGTTATTTTAGGGTTAATATCATTAGAAGCAGTGATGATCTAGCTTGCATTGCCAGATCTAGAATCAAAGATATAGATTCTCTCAGCCTCTCACTGAAATGGAGGCTTTTGTTCTTGCCTGTAATGGATCAATAAAGAATTTGCTGCACTGTTCCCTGTGCATGTTCAGAATTTATATCTGCTTTTGTCATACAGTTGGTTGCTACTGATTCTTTTATATTATTGAACCACCCCTCTTCCCCTGAAAAAAATGGTGTGGCAGAAAGCAGTGTAAGTATTTTGGTTTTGTTGGCTCCTGCTATGCAATAGTATTTCTATAATATCAGTGTGTGAGTAAACAGAAGTTAAATAAAAGAAGTACATGTAATTATTTTATTTGCAGCACTGGTCCATTACATACATTAGGTCATGGAAGTTTGATAATTACATATTGGTCATGTTGATTTATAGACTAAGCAATAGTTTTTGCTTCTCTCTTTTTTTCTAATATGGTACAGATGAAGGGGAAAGGAATTTGAATTTTAAGGGAAAGTGTACAAATATGAAATTTAAAAAATAATAATAATAATAATAACTAGTAGGGGGAAGGGCTTTGTGCAAGTAAAGTCAGTCTGAAGCATTAAAATGCTGAAGCACTATTGAATATCTTCACTTTCTTTTTTATCATAATGTATTGCTGATTAAATTAAACTTTCAGGATTTATACGAGGCTACAGCAGATATTACAGATGCAGATCCATGCACATCAATTACATTGAAGCTACTTTCACTTCAGAATAAAGGTTGTATTTGTATTTATGAAGTCTATGTATTTGCTGATCCTGTTGATGCAGCTGATTTGGATGAAAAAGTGGGCCCAATGGAAAACTCTGCTGGAAATTCACTTATGGCAATGGTTACGCCTGCCTTTTTGCAGTTATCTAAACAAAAGGGTATTGGCCAAGCACAAGATAAATGTGATAATGATAGAACGAATGAACAAAAGTCAGAGAAAAGTGAGGCAAAACCACCCAATCCAATTGATGCTGGAAAAAATATCCAGCAGGAAGAGAAATTTGATTCAGTTCATCAGCAGGAAGTGCAGTTGCAAGAATCAGTTGTGCCTATTACCAAACCAGTTCAGCTTGAGATTCCTCCACAAGTTTCAGATAAAGCAAGCAAGCTGGATATATCCCAAAATCATATTGAAGGTGTTCTGAACCAGCTTGTTTCTCGAGTTAACAAAATAGAGGATCTCTTTTTGAGGTTTGAGGATTGTATGCTGAAGCCCATAAGGAGCATTGATGAGAGGCTGCAAAGAGTAGAACAACAACTTGAAGTGCTCACGAAGAAAACGCAGAATTCTGGATTGCTTTCTTGCACCAGAATTGCTGCTCCTGAATTTTCATGCAGTGAATCGGATACCAATTCTCTCTATAACAGTGGTGGTGTGGATCTTGGTTATGCAGCTTGTGATGCCAATAAGAAGGATTCACCTCCAACTGGGTCATCTACTCTCTCTGATGCCACCCCTATTTCAGTGAATACTTCAACGTCACATCCTAGTCTTGTAGTTACTGCTCCAGAGTTTTCAAATTGTGATGATGAGGAAGAAGATGATGCAATGGAACCAGTGATGGAATCTCCTGTGGAAGATGATGATGCAGCAGAACAAGTGAAGGAATCTCCAAAGGAGAAACGAAAACATGCTATGTCCATTGATGATGCTTTAGCATCAGCACTTGCTGGATTCTTAACTTCGACTTCAGTCCAGTCCCCAAAATATTCAAAAACTCTTGCAGTTAAAGCTCCAGAGTTTCCAAATGAAGAAGGAAATAACAGTGAGAAAACGGCTTCACCAAGAGGTCATTGTGAAATAATCACAGAATCTTCCACTAGTTTCAGTGAACCTGATGGGACAGAGCTCCAGAGGAGTTCATTTTCGTCTTTATCCGACATTTCTTCGGAGAGCAACGAGAATGTGATGAGATCTCCTAACAATAACAACTATGGGGAAACGGTTGTTGAACACTTGCAGCATAGTACAGTGGATGAAGGTGATTCCTGGCGCACTTGTGTTCACTTCAGAGTACCAGCCATCCATGACACGGCAAGAACTGGTCCTTATCAGATACTTGATGATATTGAAAATGGTCAAATTGACAATGGAACAAGCAACATTTCAGCTCTAGAGAAGTCTGATAGTCTGGAACAGTTTTCTGGGAATCAGACTGATGATGGCAAATATACTACCAAGGATGGTGCTATTATGAATGAATTAATCACTTGTACAGAAACAAAGGAGAAGTCTAACCTAGACATTCTACAAAATGTTGAATTTTCACATGCTGCTTCCAAATTGGATTTTGAAACTCCAATCCTGGAAGTGACATTTGCTTCTCAAGTAAACTTGAACGCCAAATCTCCCCTTGAAGCCCTTTTGGCTGGCATATCAGATTTGAATGTTGAAGCACATCCAGTGCAGGAAAGCAGCAAGCATGATTCTCAAATTGGCGATCAATACAACTTAATTCCAGTGGAAGATTGGGGAGAGATGGGTTCTGCAGCTGATAACCATATTTCTATTGATATGAGCTATTGCAGTCTACCAGTCTCGCCTTTGAATGCAGATGATACAGCACATTTCAAATGAAAAATGAATAACTGTTATGTGTAGATATTAAGCTGACATAATACTTTGGATTATATCAGTAGTACTTGTTTTAAATGTTTGTGTTACCCTCCTTTTACATTCTTTCTTTGTTAATGGATATGGAAGGCTGTTGTCCCTGCTCCTACTGCAATCTATTTTACTCGAGGGGACTGTAGTCATTGTATGGATACAAAACCTAATTTTTCAGATTGTTTCTATTTGATTGACAGACTTGGATTGTTTACTATAATCTTGAGCAGCCGTAGTTGGTATTAATTATAATTCTTTTGTTTTTGTCATCAAGCATTTTTCTGTGGTGAGTTCAAATGGAATTATCAAGTTAGCCTAGTTGACAAATTAGCCAAATTAATTTGTTACATGTCTTATTAGTAATGTTCTGAACAATTTGATTTGCTTTTCATCTTACTGATCAATATATTTTTTCTGTTTGTTTTATTTAAGATAAATATTCAGTCTATTCGATTTAAATTAAAAAACATAATTAAATTTAAAATCTTAAAAAATTCTAATTAGTAATAATAAAAAAATAAAAATAAAGAAATTTTTAAATTTTTTTTGTAATAATAAAAAAATAAAGAAATTTTAAATTTTTTTAGAAATAATAAAAAATAAAGGAATTTTTAAATTTTAATTTTTTTTTTAATAATTTATATTAAGGGGCTAATTTTGAAGTTAAAATTAAAAATAAATAAAAAGTAAAAACATGCCAGCAGAAGAGTTCCAAATCACACTACCCATCCGCTAACCAGCAGGAAAATAAGAGTGTGCAGTGGTTTCTTTCCAGTTACTGAAGAAGACTCTAAAATCCTTGAATTCTGAGTTTGATAACATATTACATATGCACTACTACATTTTTCAATGAGCATACTACCACTCTATAGGTTGAAAATTTAGGGTTTTTGTAGTTTTGAAAAGTTAAGCATCAGAAATGGAGGCGGTGGTGATAGACGCTGGATCCAAGCTTCTCAAAGCGGGTACGGCAGTTCCAGATCAGGCCCCACCCATGGTAATAACTTCAAACTCTAGCTGTTTGGTTTCCCAGAAAATAACAACCTATAATTTTTTTTTTCTATCTAATTTTTTCCCCTCGAATTTCTATTTGGTAGCTGAGTTAATAATGTAGAGGGAAAAAGCAAATTTCAGTTCAGCAAATGAGATTTGTTCTTAGACTTAGAGAAATTATATTTGTGTTTAACACTGTGTTTATTCCAGAATTAATATAAATATGGCATGATATATAATTTACAAGTATAGTCTTGAGGGTTGAGGCATCATAAGTTCTTTTGGGTGTGAGCAGATTATTCCTACCCAAATGAAACAAACTCTTGAAGATGGTTCATCAGCTGATGGTTCATTATTCGAGGAGATCAATGTTGATCCAGTTGTTCGAGGTTTCGTTAGAGATTGGGATGCGATGGAAGATTTACTACACTATGTTCTGTACACTGGCCTTGAATGGGAAGAGGGTAATGAAGGACAAATCCTGTTTACTGATCCAATTGTACTCCCAAGGTTAGTGAACACTTCATTTTTGCAAATCTTTGAAAATATGTTGGAAACTGTTTGATTATATATATATTAATTTTTGTTTAAAGTAATAATGTCAAACTATCTTTGAGGAACTGGAATATATAATACTTAAATAGCAGAATCAGGTGTTGCATAATACATATGGGAAAATAATTTAAATTTGTATTTAGTTTTAGAATTTCTAACTTGAACTCAAATCTTCTACATTTTCTAAACAAAGTAAAGTGGGAGCTGAACACTTTCTCTCTATTGTGTTTCCTAGCTTTAATTCTGGGAAAGGAATGTATAGCTTTCACCATAGTGGTTTTCTTCTAAGATCCTTTGTGCTTTGAGTGTTGTTACAACCATCTTTTTTCCCATGCATATCTTTTAGTGTGTTGCTGACTTGGTGTGGAAGTGTTGAGAATTAGTTGTAGATGCTATATTGCTTGCTATTGAAAGTTCTCAATCTAACTTGTGTAGCTGTTTGCACATTTCAATTGTTTTGCTGCTGGTGAATAATCATGTATACTAGGACTGCTATGAAATTAACTAATTTCAGTTTCTTACACAAGTAAAGCTTCTACTTCTACAGTCTCTCCGGGAACAATTGGTGCAATTGATGTTTGAAACATTTAATGTCTCCGGGTTTTATGCAACAGAGCAAGCAGTTCTGTCTCTTTATGCGGTTGGACGTATATCTGGATGCACAGTTGATATTGGTCATGGGAAGATAGGTACGCAAACCTATCTTTTTATACTAATGAGACAACCTTTGATGCCTGCATGTCTAAATCATTATGTGTAATCATCATGCAAAGTTTTTTTTTTGTGTACATTTAAAATAACAAAATTGATATTAGATTACATAACAAGCCTGACCATGTAATAGAAGAAATGTTTTATCCGTCATTCGTTGCTAAGAATCAAAGTGATAACCTGAAGGTTTTCATAGAGATTTCTTTCCGTTGTTTTTTATATTGGATCTAAAACAGTTTTCTCTCTTTGTATTTTCTATCTAAAAAAAGTTATACAAAATAAGTCTTTTCATTGTCATTTGAGTTGGATGTAAGACTGAAAAAACAGATGTGTGGATGGTGGTACCTGTAAGAAAGGGTAGCTATGATGGTACTTATTATTCCAAATATCTTGAATATATTAGTACATATTTTATATGTATTTACTATGATCAGTCATTCCGGCTCATGTTTCATTATGTGTGTAACTAATGAGTTTTATGCCTCTCTATGACCATTCTATGATACTCTTACTGAGCCTGCAAGTGGATTTGGTGTTTTATTATTGTTGGGAAAAATATCCCACATTGAATAATGATAAAATAAATAAAGAACTTATAAGTGAGTGAGTATTGGACTTAACACAAGTCAATTGGTTTTGTGTAAGTAAGTTCCAACACTTGCCCATTTATAAGTTCACTTATGTATGGGCCCATGGACTTTAATATGGTATCAGAGCTTCATGTCCATACGGGCTAAATCTTGAGATCCATGTTCGAGCCTCCGTTGTTATTGTTGGATTAATGATGATGTCAGTCTTGACTGAAGACGAAGAAGAGGTGTCAATCGGCTTGTTGATGTTAGGCCATGGCTAAAAGTCCGGTTGCACTTGAGGGGGTGTGTTGGGAAAAATATCCCACATCGAATAATGATAAAATAAATAAAGAACTTATAAGTGAGTTTGTGTTGGACTTAGCACAAGCCAATTGGTTTTGTGCAAGTAAGTTCCAACACTTGCCCATTTATAAGTCTACTTATGTATGAGCCCATAGACTTTAATAATTATCATAGATCATGAATGTCAGTTTTCAATTATTAATTTAAGGAGCTTTATAGATAGAAGTATGGAACTCCTTTTGTTACCTGGTTGACATAAAGATTATGTGCATGATGTCCATAGATGGAATGTTAAATCTGATAGCTGGAGTTATTTTGCATTACTTAAAAACTTACGGAGTGGTGTGGCACAGTTTGAAGCAATCTCATACACCATGAAAGCCTTAACCTTGATGCTAGGACTTGTTGAAAAATAAGCACGTAAGTCACACTCAAATTGGAAAAACGAAACAGAAGGATTTTTATGTCATTGAGCAATGTGCTTATGTTCACAGAGCCTGTGATTTTTCACTCTATAGAAGGTTACCAGGCACCTGTTTGTATAGAGACTAGAGTTTTCCTTTAGAAGTAGAAATATGAGAAATTCGGGATTCCAAAAATACCTTCAATAGTTAGAACGACCCTAGGCTAACTCAATTGCAGCGTACCATGAAACTTGGAGGGGCTTTGCCCCTCATGATTCCTCCCCCTTGCTTGGAACTTTTAGCGTGCAGTATCTTCCTTCAGTATGAGCCACAAAATTCAATGGGGCTGTAAGGTAATTCAAACACAATGTTGAACCTGTCTTGTCTTGCCTCAGTACTCCATATAGTGCAACTGCATTAAAAGCCTTTGAGTCTGCAATTGCATTCAAACACAAGCATTTAAAGCCTTTTGAGTCTGTAAAATTTAATGATCATGCAGGTATGCGCATGATTATTTTGGTGTTTTCTTTTCTATGTTTCAAATATGTTGAGCTACTCATTGCAAATGATTCCTTATTATAATGACTAAACTCTTTGAAATGTTTAATGATTCTTGATTTATTTTCTGAACTATTATATTCTTTTCATGGGTGTCCTGGAGGTTTCTTGTTGTTTGAAGGTGGAAACTTAATGCTTTATAGCCTTGATAGTAGTTGCATTTGCAATCCACTTGGTGGATTCACAACAGAGGGTGGTCTTTTATTAGATGACTTGGTAGCTTGAGATAATGGTTCCCCTCACTCCTCTCCATTGAGATGTGATTTTTTTTTTTTTTTTTTTAATTTCCAGATATTGCACCAGTAATTGAAGGTGCTGTTCAGCATATTGCCTCGAGAAGATTTGAAATTGGTGGTATTGATTTGACTAAATTACTAGCCCAAGAACTGGCTAAATCTAATCCTTTGGTGAATCTCAATGTCTCTGATGTTGAAATAATGAAAGAAAAATACTCACGTTGTGCTGAAGATGAGGTTGCTTATGCGAAGACCCAGCAGATAAGTGAGAAAGAGGAGCATACCCTTCCTGATGGACAGGTTTGTGCTTTTTTACAATGTTCAGAAAATTAACCCATCCATTAAACCTCGAATTGAAAGTGCAAAGCATGAAATTTTCACCAGCAGTAAACCCAAGGATTGAACCATAGTGTAAACATTGTGCAAAGAAACGTACAAGTAAATAAGCATATGTGAGATATTTTTATGTGGTAAAATTGCCTTCATAATAACTGCTAAATTCATATAAAGAATGTATGGCCAGTTAAACTAACACCAAAAATGTTTTGATCCTGTGGTTCTATAGGTCTAGTCCTTGGCTGTGTTCAAGGTTCTACTTCTGTCTTTTTCTTTATAATTTTCATCTTTTTCCCACTTGGCTGGGTTACTATATGGTTTTCTTTCTGGTTAATTAATTGACACGTAGCTAATGAGAATCAATTAGAATATTACCTAACATGTTTTTCTCAAAAGCTTTATGTGAAAGTGAATTTGTTGTGTCTGAGAAAAATCTTACCATAGAAGTTAGGATTCTTAATATAGCTTCAAAATTGGTCAGGTGATAACAATTGGAAGAGAAAGGTATACTGTTGGTGAGGCTTTATTCCAACCATCAATATTAGGTTTAGAGGCACATGGGATTGTTGAGCAGCTTGTTCACAGCATTTCAACAGTTTCTTCTGAGAACCACCGCCAGCTGCTGGAAAATACTGTTCTTTGTGGTGGCATAACTTCTATGCCTGGTGAGTGAATGCTTTCTAAATTTAGTGAAACTCAGATGAATGATGCTGATCTATGTTTATGCTGTCAATGTAGTTGGCTAAGAATAGATATTTTTTTCATAAGCTATCTACTTAATCTACTTAAACAAGAGGATTCTATTGCTTTTATAGCAGTAGTTAGAATGTTAAAAATTGCTGCCTACTGCAGGCTTTGAAGATAGGTTCCAGAAAGAAGCTAGCCTGTGCTCATCAGCTATTCGTCCCTCACTTGTAAAGGTGATTTACTTTATCACTTGAACATTATTATTTAAGTTTTTTCAAAGAGGTGTTTTATTGATTTGGGGGTATTACCATGTATTCTTATGGCCTTGGTTGATGGTGGTTTTGGCATGAGTGAATTGTAAGAAGAGTGATGGTGTAAATTCAATGATGTCGGTTTCTGGTGCATAAACAATCTCCAAATGGATATGAATCTGTTGTATACTATTTGGTCTATCCGCAGCTTAGCATTTTATAGTTCTTTCCCATTCTCATTACATAAGAAGTCACAGGTGGTCTTATTGTAGATTGTTTTTGCAAAGATTGACTAAATAGTACATGCTGATGAGAAGATTATAGTTATTCTTAATGTTAAAGTATCTATATTGGGGTTCATTTGTTTGACTTTTATCTCAAGTTATTTCTGGCACTGGTTTTCTGTGCTTATGGCTAATGGTTATGAAATATTTTGCTTGATAGGTGCTGTCAAAATATAAGTTACTTTTAACTAGATTTTGCATATGAGTTTATGGGATATTGTTTTGTAAAATCTAATGAACTCTAATAATAACTGATTCTTTCTCCTAGAAATTGTGGTTTTGTCCTTCATTTCCATTTTTTCCCTTTGGATGATGTTTTAGATAGTGCTCTTGAAATTTTCTTCTTCTTATTATTATTTGGTTAATTACAGCCCCCAGAATATATGCCAGCTGAGTTGACACAGTATTCAGCATGGGTGGGAGGTTCCATTCTTGCTAAAGTCGTGTTTCCTCAAAACCAGCATGTTACCAAGGCGGATTATGATGAAGCTGGACCATCTGTTGTTCACCGGAAATGCTTCTGACACTTTCATGCAAGTGAGTTTTTAAATTTTTTTTTTCTTTTTCTATTCCTATTTGTATTATAATCAGTGGTTATCATGGAACAAAACCATAGGTTGACTAAGTTGTTTCGAAACTACTGTGATGTATGTTAGTGTAGTTAACCAGTTAAATCTAACCTTTTAACATATGCTATTTTGTCTTTGTTCATTTTAATATAAAGAAGTTAGTTATTCATCGGCCAATTATGATTCTCTTTATGTAGGTTATGTTTCTTAATTCTCTTTATGTTGATTATGTTTCTAGCTGTAAGTCTTGACCCTTGTAACTGTTTCAATTTCTTGGTATCCTGAAATTACCACCAGGATCTTCTACGTTCTTTGAGATATTGTATTAATGGGGCACAACACAGCAAGTCATACAAGTGAAGATCTGTGTGTGTTTGTATGCATGAATGAGAATAATAATGACAAATTGAAATTTAATCGATAATTTGATTAGATGACACATCTGCTACTTTTTAATGAACAGTATTGTCAAAGAGGCAAGTATTTACATAACATTTTGTAGCTCATTATTGTCAGACTCGCTCCATAAAAGCTTTTATTGTCATTTAGCTTTGACAACCACCTTCGTCCTCGAGGTTGACTGCATGTATTGATTGGCTGAAAGGCTCTCATTTTTAAGTATCTAAAATAAGTCTATAATTATGGTTATTGGAAAATGTAGTTTTTCTGAATGATATTCTTGAAGTTTACAACCATAGGCAATCGAAGGGACAAAGCAGCAATTTTGCTTTGAAGAAATTCAACTTTTGTTGGGTTTACCATCCATGACTGTGTTCTAGCTAAAGAAATAGAGTGGAGTGGAATCATAAATAAAGTAGTTGCTTTACAAGATAAAACTCTAGGCTCCTTGAGGCATTTGGTTTGCATGAGAAAGAGAGAGGAAAAAAAAAAGCAAAGGGTTAAGAGAGGGAGAGGTAACAGGGAAGTGCAATAGGAACATACTTGAAATGCGGCTAGTGATGCATGTAGAGGTTTAGGGAGAGGCAAAGTTGCATTATGTTGAAAGAAATGCACTATAAAGAAGCAACTAATACCAGGATAGGTGGAGGTGCAAGTTCAAATTAGAATTGAAGAATTTTTACAGGTAGTTAACACACATAGCATGCAAAAAGTTTCTCTAGACTGGCCTTGATTGATACAGATGTTAAAACTATTATACACAATTGTCACAAATAAAAGTATTAGCCATAATTGAAGATTTTATCGAAGTTTGGTTATTAAAATATGAATAATTGTTCTGGATTGCTTTGTTATGTACATGTTAACAGGAAAATTAGGAATTGAAACCCAAAATATGTCCATTTCTATGGTTACTGGCAAGGAACAAATTATGGATCTCATCCCCAGATTGAAGTGGAGTATCTGAGGCGCTGTTTATTTAACTTTTGTGGAAAGATTTGAGTGAAGGTCTAAGATTAGATTCTTGGCTTGAAGAGAATATCAATATGAGTGGATATGAACAGTTTTTTCTGCAATTGACTAGGCCTCCCTCTTCTTTCCTTATAAGGAAAATATGAGTGGAGTTTTCTCTAATAGATAGATCCCAGGAAAAAAAAAAAAAAAAACAAAACATTTGTGGCCTCATTTGTCTGAGTTGACACTGCCATTACCGCTCACTAATATTTATCTTTATGTTTTTCTTCTCTATGAATAGAAGTCAAATTGATTAAATCGAATCAAACCAAAATTAATGGTTTTATAAACTATTTAGTTTGGTTTGAAAAATAAAGTAAATTAAAAATTCAATTTGGTTTGCGATTTGAATATTTTTTTATCGATTTTAAACTGAATCGAATCGAAGTTTTTTATATATATTATTTTTTACTATTATTACAATTAAATATATTTGATTTAATTTTATATATAATCATCTTTTTTTAGTTTAATGTTAACTTAAAATTTAAAAAAAATATATCATTCATAAACAATAACTATAAATAAATAAAAAAGAATTTAATTTTTGAGAAAAAATATAAGTTTTGGGAGTATTAATTAATGAAATAGACAAGTTTTATATTATATATTGAACTATTTTTAAGATTTTTTATCGCTAATACTTTATTTTTTTTCACTAATACTTATTTTTTTTTTATTAAATTTATAGTTAAATAATAATAATTTATAAAAAATATATTTGATTTGAAATCGAAAAGTCGAAAGTGATCAAATTAAATCAAATTAAATTCAAGCTGATAATTTGATTATAATGATGATTTAGTTTGATTTGAAAATTTTTCAGACTAAAAAGATTAATTTGGTTTGATTATTACTCTTTAAATTAATCAAATTAAATTGATGCCGCTCTTCAAATTAATCAAACCAAGTCGATGCAGCCCATCTCTCTCTCCTGTCACTCTCTTGCAGTTGTTGTTTTTTTTTTAATTTCCAGATATATATATATATATTACAAATTTATATTTGGTTACTCCAATTTTTTTATCCACAAAAATTTTATAATTAAATATATAATTATTATTAATCATCTTATAAAAAAAAATTATCGCTTAAGAATCATCTAGTATAAATATTGTTTATATTGAATATCATTTTTGTACTAAATTGTATCTTTATAGTAATTGCAATTAAAGGTACTAAATATTATAATTACAATTATAATTTACTATTATAAGCAATGTATTAGAAGTGAGAGAAATAAAATTCTATGCAGCAATAATAAATTTCTTTCTACCCTTTTTCTTGTGCAAATTCTTGTCCAATAAACTCTTGCCATAGCACATTGCCTTTATGAATATTCAATATCATTTTCAAAAGCATGTAAAAGTAGAAAAGAGAGAATTAAAGGCTAGGGTTATTTTTTAGATATTATTATGGTAATAGTTAAATATACATATAAAATTTTTATTTTTATTATACAAATAACTTGGGAATGTACTAATGGTTACTACCCATTTGTTTACTTCTATATCCCATTATTTCAGCTTCAAGTGTGATCTTGTGGGTTCTTTTTTAGTTACTTGGCAATAGGACTTGGCCTTTACCTATAATTTTATTCAAATTGTAGTTTTGTGGTATTAATAACATAATAAGAGTTGAAAAAGAGCATTAAGCAACCAAAGTGTCAATTTTCTATTATGGCTTGGATTTTCAAGCCAAAATCCAGAGGCTTCATTCCACACTCTAATAAACAATTTGCCCCCACATTAATTAATATAAAAGCAAGTGGACAAAACCCTCTTTGCCCAAGTGAGAGAGAGAATCTCTTGCAATTCAATTGAGTTAAAAGGAACAAGAAAAATACATGTCATCATAAATATACAAATGGGGTGATTAAGATATGGGACCTTTAGACTTCCCCACTATAAAGAGAGAAAAGATATTGAGTTATCTTTTGTTGTCTTTCCTTTTTTATTATATATACAGATGGCTTCTCAACATCTAAGATCCTAATAGGGTTTCCCCACTTGTGTAGACTCTGATAATTGGTCCACTTCCCAACTTTGTCTGGGTGCAACCTTGTCATGGACTGGTGTATACTCCTGCAATTTAACAATTTAAACCAATTATAAATCATCACTACCTACTTCTCTCTGCAACTTTGCTCTGTCTTTCTCTACAGTAATTCAGCTAACAAACCCTAATTAATATATAATTCTATCTATATATATTACACAATCACATTTATTTGTATTGTATAGTCAATTATAACTTTGAACATAAACAAATTGCATGTTGATGTGAAACTAATAGTTCAGTAGTCAAGTGTTTACCTTACAGTATAAAAGATTAAAGTTCAAATCCTAATAATATCTTCTCTTTTAAATATTTCCGACATACTGAAAAATTAAAGAAATTGTGTATTACTATAGTGTATACCTTCATTTTCTCGATAAGTTCTGATGCTGTATCTGCTATAACCATAATATTTCTTGCAGTATCTTTTATGAAACCTTCTTCAACTCCCTTATCAAAAAAGGCAAGCAAGTTGTTATAATATCCATCTACATTTAACAACCCCACCAGTTACAAAATTCAAAATCAAGAAAAGTAGAAAGAAAAAGAACCCATTAAGGTTTATATTCTAAAAGAACTGATAAAGACAAGTAAAAAAGCCACAAACACCATCTTACTGGTTTTTCATGGCAATTATCGCTAACAATTCTTCCAAGGTTCCATAACCACCTAATTAGCCAAAATTACACAATTTTAATTCAAGAATATATTATTTAAGTGTATAATTTTGTGCATTTCTTGTTTTCTTTGAAGTAAAATTTATGCATACCTGGAAGTGCAATGAAAGCATCTGCATGTCTTGCCATTTCTGACTTTCTTTGGTGCATATCTACAACAGTTTTCATTTCTCCTATTGTTTCCCCTGAAATCTGTCAAGTGAAACTTGTTTTCAATCTTCTTCTTTTTTTCCCCAAGATTTTCAATAATACAAAAAGCATGTAATTAACATTAGGGATGGAATAGTGGTATAGTACCTCATGAGACATGAGAGCCTTAGGAATTACTCTATGCAAGCAAATTAGACATGAACAAGTATGTCAAATTTTCTAATATCTATCAAAAGAAAGGCAAAATAAAGAAATAAAAAAAAATTACATATATACCCAAGAACATGGCAACCTCCATTAAACACAGTTTGTGAGATCAAACCCATAAGACCTACACTTCCCCCACCATAAACCAAATCAATCTTTCTCTCAACCTGATAACAGGAACCTGCTCATCAGTTAAAAGGAAAATGAATGTAATAAAACTCCTATCAAGAAGATATATAGACAAATGAAGGTTCTATTAGCAATCTTTTGAAGCTGGTACATATGTAATTTAACTATATATATATATGTATGTATGCATGTATATTACCAGCTCTTTACCAAGTTCAAGAGCAGCATCAGTAAATGAAGACTTGTATCCAGCTCTACTCCCACAAAAGACACATATCCTCTTAAACATTCTTGTCCTTTCACTTATTGAAGATACCTCTTTTTTTCCTTCCATTTCTTCCGAGAAGATTGGTAATGAAAAATAATATAGGGAAAAGGAGAGTGTGCAAAAGAAGCACACGGGAGGGTAGGGTTAGTGAGATGGAAGTAGGGAGACACACTTTAGCTTTTGACTCTCCACACAACTTTATCCCCAACCTTGAATTATTCTTGCCTACCTTCGGTGTATGCACCTAGCTAATATAAATATAGATAGAAAAAAAAAATTATCATAAACTTAAATAAATTATAACCTATTTTATTCACACGAGAAGTTTGTATTAATTGGATATATGAAATAAGGTCATACACCCTCGAATGCAGGCAAGAAGAAATTTTCCCCAACCCCTCCTTTTTTGGTTGCTTAAGCAAAGAGTTGGTGTTGGAGAAGAGCCCAACAAGTGTCCATCTCCATTTGTCCTTTTATCTTCCCATCTCTTGCAAATCATCTCTCTCCAATAAGTACTTGTTAATCTTTGTTGAATTTTAGACAATACCATTACTCTGTCTTTCCTTTTATGTCCATCTGACTTTAATACTTTACTTTTATGCTTTTGCAGTTTTGCAGTTTTGTTGTCCTTCTCTCTCTCTCTCTATCACACACACACACACACACACACACAACAAATACACACTTTCCCCTTCTTTGGGTAAAATAGAAAATGAGCATATGAAGTTAAAAAGACCTTACATATTCTGCTGAAAGGTAACTTTCATTAAGCTTACGGTATTGATATAGGTCACTCCATTTATAAATGTTCAGTATTTTTTAGGCAAATCATTTAACCCTCTCTAAAGTTGTTAAGATTATAGAAATATTTATTTAGATTCCAAAAGGAGTCATCAAGAGCTTCAACCATAAAACAAAAAGATAAAACTATCCTTTCCCTGATTTTTATCCACCTATAGAATTCAATACTCTTGTCTAAATTAGCTATATGAGAGTTTATTATCTATTATTAAAATTACTTTATGTTGGCCATTGTGTGAGGAATGGCATTTGATTCTTTTCTTGAGATAATTATATTAAATTCTATGTTATGTTACTTTGAAAGGAAAAAATGGGGAAAAAAACCACTGTGGCATGATTTACCATTTTCACCATCCAAATAATCCTCTTAACTAAAGAAAGTTGAAAAATAGAGTATCTAAGACCCAATCAAGATTAATAAAAAAAATTCTCTTTTATTTGTTAATTATAATTAAAAAAGATGTAGGAGATTTTAATGTGTTTTCTATTATAAGGATCGTTATCAAAATCGAACCGAATCGGTCGGTCGAACTGAAAAAATTGAGAATTGAATTAAAGACTGGTCTGATAAGTTTTTATTTATCCGTCCCTTAAAAACAGTTAAAAAACCGGTGAACTGATCGAACTGGACTAATTTTTTCGGTTCAAATGAGTCAACTTTTTATATTATTATTTTTTAAATTTTTTATCAAAACGATATCGTTTTGTCAAGCAAAAATAATACCGTTTTGAATTAAAAAAATTAAGAGAATTTTAATAATTTCGTTTCAATTTTACCTAACATCAAAATCATAACCCTATTGTATGTTACTCTATTACGTGAGTAGATATTTGAGCAAGTGAATATTCATAACTTACTATATATATATAATTTTTGACTTAATATGATTGGATTGACACCATAAAAAATATGATTTTATATAAATTTTTTATTTAGTCATAATTATATTATATTTATTATCATCATATATATAATAAATATTAAATTATATATACATATATATGTATATTGATTTTTTTCAGTTTAATCGATTCAATCTCGGTCGAACCTCTGACTCTCTATTTTTATCGATTTTTTAACCAGTCCGGTTTTGAAAACATTGATTATAAGAAATATGATTCTCTTAATTAGTTAAATATGATTTCAATCTATTACAGATTTTGTTTATGGGAATCTATTAATAGTTAAATTACTGTAGTTAATTTATCATAGTTAAATTGGATTTTTTTTTTATTGAAGAACAATTGTTAGTTTTTTTTTTTTTTTTTTTGAAATTATCCGACATCGGATTCGAGTCTATGGAACTTATAGGGTAAAATTCTCATAATGTCTATTTTCTTCATTTATAAAACTCAAACTTAAGATTTTGTTAAAGGAAAACGAACTTTTATCACTCAAACCAATAAATGTTAGTAAATACAATTGTTAGTTTAATTTTGAATCAGAAATACTTAAATTATCACTAAAACTAACCAGATTAAAAATTAAAAAATTAATTAATATCATGATTATTAAAATCGAATCGGATTGGTCGGTCGAATTGAAAAAATTAAAAATCAAATTAAGGATGGTCCGATCAGTCCTTATTTATCTGTTCCCTAAAAATTGATGAACCAACCGATTAATCATCAAACTGATCGAATCGGATTAATTTTTTCAGTCCGAGCGAATTAGTTTTTTTTATTTTTTTATTTTTTAAATTTTTTTATCAAAATGGCGTGGTTTTTGTTGTTTTGAATCAAAATAAATTAAGAAAATTTCAATAATTTCATTTTAATTTTACCCTATATCAAAATCATTATTCTATTACATGTTACCTTATTGCATGAGCAGATATTTGAGCAAATAAATATTCATAACTTATTATATATATAATTTTTTATTTAATGTAATTGGATTTACACCATAAGAAATATGGTTTTATATAAATTCTTGATTTAGATATAATTGCATTATATTTATTTTCATCATATATATAATAAATGTCAAATTATATATTCATATATATGTCTACCAGTTTTTTTTTCAGTTTAACTGGTTCGATCTCGGTCGAATTTTTGACTTTCTGACCCTTTGTTTTCATCTATTTTTTAATCGGTCTGATTCTGAAAATATTAATTAATATAAATAAATAATATAAAAAGTTTATATGAAAAATAACATGACAAATAATATAACATAAAAATTTTAATAATATGTGAAGGAAATTTTGAATTACATTTTTAAAAATTTAATATTTTTTAAATTCAAACTCGATTTATAAATAAATTTATCTATGCATGATTTAACTGAAAATAATTACAAGCTCCCAAGCTGAAGGAAATGATCTTTTTCCTAATTTAAATAATTGCAATTCAAATTTTTTATTTCATTTAGTGTTAATCTCTTATCTTATATAATTTTATACGTATCATATTATTTTTTTTTAATATATTTTAGTAATTATCACTTTTCATTAATAATGTGACGTATAAAATATATATAAAATAAAAAAATAAAATATTAAATGGAATAGAAGATCCGTACTAAAATAATTGAACTTGTTTCTACAATCACATTTATCACCATGGAAACATACCATCTCCCATTTCCTTTTTTCTTGTTAATTTTGGGTTAAACTACCATGATTGGAAAATCTTATAAGAGCCCAATGGCATCAAAGTGACCATAATTAGAACTTAATTAATTCGTGGATCGGACTAATTTAATAAACCACTGAAAAGAACAGATTGATTTGCTTAAAAAATTAAATAAGCAAATTAACAAGAATAAGTATGCATACTAACGTAAAAATATATTTTTATATTTTTAAAATTAGAAACTTTTCAATTTTAAAAATTACCTCTAATCTGCATGACCTTGACATTTCTTTCGTTTTGTGTTTTACTAACACACAGTTATAAAATTGATAAAAAAATATAAATTAAAATGTAGAGTCTATTTAGTTACCGCGTGAGAATTCAATCTAAAAATATAAATTTTTTAATCGTAAAATACAGACATTATATTAAGTCTTGATATTCTTTATTATTTTTTAATATCGGATATTTTTAACTCTAATAAAATTTGAATTTATAATTTTGTAATTATTTACATTGAAATTTTATTATATGTAATTTCTAAGGCATAAAACAATAAAAATATGACTAAAAACAAAGCTAAAACTAAAATGTATAATACATAATTTTAACATCTAAATCAATCACTGTAACAACTAACAATGGATATGCTCCTTAGTGTCTCTCTCTCAAGAACATTGAGGGGAAACTTTCCCTCTGCTTCCCAATTTAACATTAACACATGAAGCTTTAGCCTTTTTTTCTTCTTCTTCTTCTGCACTTCCTAGAATTATATCTTGCAAAACAATTCCTTGACAAGGGAAGGTTTTGCTACAATCAAATTTCATGGCTACATTTGATGCACTTGTTCCTTTTATGCCTCTATACACCACATTGCTTACTTGCACAGCAGATTTCTGCCATCAGAGCAAAAGAAAAAAAAAATTATATGAGAGGTAATTTCATATGAGAGTTATGAGTTGAAATTTAATTTAAAAAAAAAATAAAAAATATAGTTCTTAATTATTAACTACCTGTTCTGGACATGGATTATCTTGATCACAATAGTTTTGATCAATAATTATAGGATTAGTCACATTTTTCATTGTAATATTTTGAAATACTATGTTTTTAGCATATCCAGATCCTCCCTGCAAATCATGAAAATTAAATGAATCATTATTTTTTTTCTTTAAAATTTTATATTCTACATATAGAATCAAATAATCAATTTTTTTTTTTCTATGATGAGAAATTAATTAATAGAATTACAATGAGTTATGTATAATTATCATTATGTCAAATGATAAGAAAAATTCTTAGTTTTTCTTTTACCCAATCTAAATAAATTTTCATTTTTAAATAAAAAAGACAAAAAAAGTAGAGATTTCAATTCAATAAAAGTTACAAAACATCTATAAACAAATTTTTAAAACATTTTTTTTAATACACAATATGTCCTTATACAATAAAAAATATAATATTAATTATCGCTCATATTTTATGACTAATTTGACTAAATTCGGCGAGAATTTGAAACTAAATTTTAATAATATCTAAAATGGTAAATTTTAGAAAAATTAATTTCAATATCAATACCAAACAGAATCTAAATTTGACTTTAGGTTAATTAGACTTAGATTGAAATATAATAGCTATAATCTCATAGTTCTGCATAGAACTACAATATCAATATAAAGGTCAGAAGTTGAAATTCTTACAGAGTCAATGTATCAAAAAGAAAAGAAAACAATGTATTTTGGTAATTGCTTGTGACCTAAAAGAAAAGGATTGATTGAGAAACGGGTCTCACCTGCCAAGTCTTAATTCTAACCCCGTTAGTGGTTCCTGCTAGTGTTGCTCTATTAACTAACACATTTGAAACTTGAGCTTCTGAATTACCAGCTCCTAAGCTACCAATACTGCGAAACAACATAAAATCAAACCAAAAACCATGAGCAGAGTAGAAATAATGGTAAAAAGTTGGGTAGCTGGAGATGAAAATAGAAGAAAGAAACCTTATTCCATGTCCTGGCCCACATATTATATCTGTGGCTTCAACATTTTTGGACCCACTTACTATTGATATACAATCATCACCTTTCAAAAATATAAACAAATGTTAGAAATTAAAATTTATACATCGTCTTTTATCGATTGAGTTGATTCAGACAATATTTTCACTTAAAATTTTGAATTTTGAAAGAATAATTTAAAAAAAATCTATGGGTTAATCAATTAATTGTATACCTGTTCTTATGATAGAGTTTCTTATCCTAATGTTTTGGGTGCCAGTGACATGAATTCCATCAGTGTTAGGGCTTTTTTCTGGTGCAGTCACCATAAGATTCAAAGCTCTAACATTTATACATTTTTGAAATGTTAGATGCATTTGTTGTGAATTTTTGAACCATAGATTGGCTACTATCAAATTCTTGCACTCATAGAAGGTAACAGCCTGCAAAAAAAAATATTAATTAATGTTTAGAATAGAAAAAGAAGATCATTAATTGATTAATTAAAGAAATTAAGAAAAAAATAAACTCATTTCTTTATGTAAAAAAAAATTAATTAGAATGATTATGAACTTACAGTTGGTGCATCTGAACAAGGCTGGACAAAAATTGAAGAGAAGAACAATACCCATAATTAGATAGTTATAGTATAGAAATGAATATTAATTATAAAAATGAATGAAATTTAGGATTAACTAATTAATTAAATTAATAATTAAGTACCTTGTTTTTGTTGATTTTACAAGAATTTTCCCACCATATCTTCCCATTTCCATTGATAATGCCTCCACCTTTAACTCTCAAATTTTTTACATTATCAAATACAAGCCAATGCCTTCTATCATGTTGATAGTCACTCATTTTAGTAGAAGCTTTGATAGTTCCATAAATCTGGAATTTCAAAAAAAAAAAAGCAATTAAAATTATAATTTATATCTAATATTGGTTTAATGGAAAATGTAAAATTTGATGTCCATATACTATACATGCATGTATGTATAAATTAATTGAGACTCACCTTGAATATAAGATCAGATTGACAAGGACCTGAAAATGTAATTGGCTTAAGAGAATAAGTCTTGTGTTTGGGGATGATAATAATAGCACTTTGTTTAGAAGAACAAGCCTTCTCCCATGCTTTCTTAAATGCCTAACAAAATCCCAACAAAAAATATCCAATATTATACCCAACAAAAGAACTAAAATTTCAAAATTCAAAATCAAATTAGAAAAAAAAAACGGCATTCATAAAACCATTAATAATCATAATTAGTGGCATAATTTTCATTAAAACTAAATCAAACCTCACTATCATCATCTCTTCCATTAGCTTTAGCTCCAAAATCATCCACATTCACTATCTTTGATGACCTTGTAGAAGTACTTGCTTGTTGCTGCCCAGTAAGCTTTGCAAAAGTAGAAAAAATAGGCTTATGAAGATAGTCTTTCATTGGATTTTCTTGATAATTAGCAAAGCAAGAACTTATAAAGAATGTTATTAAAAAGAGAAAAAGAAGAAGCAAATGATGGCTTGGTGAGTGCATTGTTCTTGTCTTCCACTAGTATATAATTTTAAGGAGAAAACAAACAAAATGGAAAGATTATGGTAAAGTTTTCTAAGTAAAGCAATAGGAGATATTGGTTTTCAAGAATGTTTTCTATTTTGTCATGAAATGAACCTATACACAACTTATATATATAGAGAGAGAGAGAGAGAGAGAGAGACATAGAGGTGGGAATTGCTTTTTTCCAAGTCTTTGAAAGGAAAAAAAAATATTAAATTGACTGCTTGAAGAAATATTTCATTTAATTAACGAGTGAATTTACTTTTTTATTTTATTAGTTCGTATTTTATTTTTTGATATGATTATGTAATATTTAAATCTATTAGATCAGATTAATTTACGTTCGAGCCAGAAAACATTTAAAGAGAATAAAACTCTCTCAATATCTATAATTTACGTATTATATTCTTGATATTAAATAATAAAGTAAATATTTTATTTTTTTTTATAAATTTTAAGTTTTGATATAAATATAATTAACGTTTAAAATCGAATTTGAGAGATTACTGCTCATAGTTGATTTATACTCAGTAATTGAATCAAACCCATTTTTGCAAGGATTTTCATTTAGCAACTGAAAAAATTTTATCACTAAATCCCAAAAGAAAAAAAAAATGTAAACGGCAAGTTAGTTAGTCATAGATTTTAGACCAAACAAAAGGGGAAAAATCAGTTAAGTATACATTTGCTATTTTACCAATACACAAGTGCGTATGGTGAGATAGTTCCTTTCATATGACAATGCTGACTTTCCTTCTGTCTCTATTTACATGGAGCTGACTTTCTGCATAAACTAACTAATAAATTAATTAGTTATTAGTTAATAGCAAATATATTAAAAAGAATTTCACGGCTTTACGAAAAATAATTTAATCATATAAAATAATTTAATCACGTGAAATTTATTAAAAAAATTATTAGATTAATGTTTCTTTTTTGTTTTTATTTTCGCGAAAATTAATTATTATTATTTGATTTTGGTTAAAATTTAAATTCAAAACCTTATAATTTTAAGAAAACTTTATAATATTGAGTAAAAACTTATTGATAATATTTGATTATTTTGGTATTCATATTAAGATTTGGAAATAATTGCACACCATTTACACATTTCATTTTATTTATTAGTATTTATCAAATTTTAATCTTAAATTTCATGTTAAAAACATTATTAGAGTCAAGTTCATTATAATTAATCATCATTCTTTAATTGGAAAATTAATTAATCTATTTCCAATGCACTAATTAAAGATGAATTTTCATTTACTTATTGGTGAAATGCAAGTAAACTGACCCTACATGCAAGGCAATTTATTTCCAAAAAGACTGCAAAACAATTTACTGTAACTTGTATCCCTAATTAACGGAGCTTTAAACTGATGAAAATGGATACAATGAGGTCTTTTCCAAGTCACCATTTCGGCATCATCATCATCATCAATTGGATTAATATAGAAACTGATGAGTGCTGATAATAATCCTTACATTTGTGAGATATTAAAATGATAGGATATCAACGCATAAACCTTTAATTTTTTACATTACGAGATAAATACTTAAAATTATAATTAAATTATGTATTCCCTCCATTTTTTTTTTTATCTGTCGTTTAATATTTTGCACATATATTAAGAAACTTATTAATTAAATTCAAAATAACTTATTTAACTTTATATATTAACATTATATTAAATTAAGTTATTGTATTCTAATTAAATACTATAAAGATAAATATTGTTTTGAAAATTTAAAACGATAATTAAAAATATAAATAGATGAATTTCTAAAATGACATATTAAAAAAACGGAGGCAGTATTCACTTAAGTTAATGATAGTGATTGATTTTTTATGGCTAATTAAGAGAGTATTTGAGTTGAAACAGAGTTTTGAAAATATCGTTTTAAAAAAATTATTATGTCTAATTTTTTTTTTTCTGTTTTTAAATTTCAAAACGACATTTTAAATTAATCACTCAAATACTCAAAAAAATATTTAGCACCATTTAAACTTCAAAAAATTATTACATATCTATTTTAAATAGATTCAAACACCTCCTAACCATCAATAGTTTCAATTACAATTTAAATTGTTAATTACTAAATTTAAAAAAGTTTCTCCAACTCTAAATTTACTAGATACCCTTAATCAGTGATTGACCCTTAATATTATTATAAATTCAAAGATAATAAGCCCAATTGGACCATAAATGTCACTATATAAGACCAAATTCATGATGTCAAAATGAAGAAAAGATCACTGTGTTTTGGTAGAGTAAGTTAGGGAAGTTAGCACCATTTTAGGTTGAATTAACCATTGGTACAAGGAAAAGAAAGAAATGGTAAGATTGTGGTAAGGTAACAGAATGGAATTTGCGTGGGTGAAATAATAAGTAGGCTTAGACTTGCCGTAGTGTTTTTGAGAAGCAAATTAAGAAGAGGGATGGGCTCATTTTGTGATTTTGGTTAATTTGTTGCCTCTCTAAGGATGTTTTTGTTCATATCTCTTGTAACTTGGTGACATAACCAAAACACTTGTATTATCTTATGTTAGTTCGGAAAATAATGATTCACTTTTCTTTTTTATCCGTTTAAATTATAGGTTATTTTTTATTTCAAAAGATAATTAATTTATTTCTTTAATTTTTATGAAAATAAAAATAAGTCTATCTTTTTCGAACGGTGGAGTTTATATATTGAAATGAATAAAGAGGGAAAAATAAATAGATGATCACTCAACATGTTTCACATGATTGTTAAGTTGTTAGAATTCTAGCTCTTTCTTCAAATGATAATGACTATAGTTAGTGGGGAAGAAACAAAATAATAGACTAATTAATTTAAAGTCATCTTTTAGGAAGTCTCTATAGACTAGAGTCCATGAGCCCATGGGCCATGGTTTTAATACTTAATATTGTTATTAATTTAACACAAAATTCCATATAGAAAAAGAAAAAAGTTTAAAGAAAATAACCAAGAAAGATTATGGTTTATTACTTGATTTGGAAAGTCAATTAATGTTTTAAAAGAGGCAGTTATGTTAGTTAATTATGACTTTGAATTTCAATTAAGGTCAGCTCATAACTCTCCAATGTACCCAAAAAAAAAAAAAAATCCCCCAAATTTGACTATGTAGCCCATGTTTTTCAGTTAGGCTACATTAGCTTTACAAGCAATTATACTTGTTGAATATGACTTTGAACTCTAAAAACTTCATTAGTCCAATATGTAAGCTCAATTTGCTACAAGACCAACCATCTATGTATATTTATATATATATTATATGATCCACAAGAACAATTAAGAATTGGAGACCAATGAATCTAACACTCAAAAGTTAGAAATTTTCATTTTGCTTTCCTAAATTCCCACCAAGCAAGAAAAGTTTGAATTGCTCTTAAAACTTTGGTTTAATGTGGCAATGGTAAGAGACTAAAAAGGAGACCAAAATAGTTTTGTCAATTTAGATTAAGAAGAAAAACTTAATTTAATATATAAAAATTAATTTGTGTGTGATATCATCTTACTATTAAATAATAAAAATTTTTGAATAAAAATTTTTATTTTAGAAAATTTAGATAGTGGATAATATAGTTTTGTAATTTGACTTTTGTGCATTTAAAATTAATTTAAAAAAAATCTTATATCCTTAAACTATTTTGGAAAAAAGAAAAAAGAAAAAAAATGTGTAACTCAATTGAGTCAAAATTTAAATGGCTCAATTGAGAATATGAAAAGAAATAATAAAAAGTATATATCTTTTAATGTATTAATGAATGGTTTTTTAACAATTATCCTAAGTACACTCATTAAAAAATAAAAATTTAAATAATATTAAATAAATAAATTTAAAAATAAAATAAAAAAGTGAAAGATGGAGATTTTAACCTATCACTTGAAATGGTAATAATTATAACGAAATATAATTCTATCAAAATTTTTTCTTTTTTTTCTCATCTAATTTATTTTTATATTAATTTATTTATATTTATATAACACAATTATTTTATAACTATATTTTATATGAATTAATCGCTCATAATGAATACTCTTAAGATATTTATTAAAAAAATCGATTAACAAATAATTTATTTACATGTTGAACACTCGACAAATTTACAGTTTATATAAATAATTATTATTGCATTTTAATTAATTTCATAACCATATATAATCAAGTGGTATGTATATATACAAGATTTGACAATAAATTTACTCAATTTGCTCCAGTAATTGGATTTAAAATTGGGTAGAGTTGGAGTTGGATTTAACCAACCCATTACAATAAAGAAAAAATTTGGATCTAAACTTAATTTTTAAATTTAATTTTTGATATTAAATATGATAAGATTTAAAATTTAAAATTTTTATTTAAAACTCAAAACCTATTGATTCTAGCAGAAATTTTTGTTTTTATTTTTATTTTCATCTGATTTAGTGGAGTTTGAATCATATCTAAGAGAGCTAGAATTAAATCAATCCACCTTAAATCTAACTGAATTTAAAACTCAGGTCACCGAATCTCAAATCATAGGACTAATTCTATTTATAATCTACAATATTATAATATAATTGTCTTCAAATTATGAGATTAACAACAAATTATATAAGAAATCTTCGATGACCTTTTTTTTAATTTTTCTGATAATAAGTTATAACCCTCTTCAAGAAATTTATTTGGATATAATTTTATAACCTTTGTGCCCTCTTTTATTTTATTTTATTTTTTGATAAAAAAGGCTAACAGCCCAAACCAAACAACCAAATGATACAACCTATGATAAAATTTACTACAACTCATTCTCAAAGTATCAAGCTGTAAAAGATGTATTACTTCAGAAGGAGAAAAGTCAATTTCTCTCAAGCCAAATTCACTATCTATAGCTAAATTTGCCATAAAATAAGCAATAAAATTTCATTCCTTTTACACTTTAATTATATTCTCATCTCAATTTCTATTAAAAAAAAATTAATGTCATCTATAAGAGCATGATGAGAACTAGAATTAGTATTTTTATATATCAAAATAAGAGAAATACTTGCATCAACCTCCACAATAAATTTCGTAAAGCCTTTATGTCATGCTATTTGTAAACCAGACCAAATGCCCCACAGTTCCGCTTTAATTGTTGAATATTTGCTTAAATTATGCACAAATCACCAATACATCTACCTTGGTGATCTCTAAACACTCCTCATGATCTCGCACTGCCTCCTCTTGCTTTAAATACTCCATCGGTATTAAGCTTTATAACTGAAGGAGGAGGGTTGGATCAAAAAACTTAAACCTTTGTCATTGCTAGGTTAAAGCATATGAAATGGGCTGAAAGTGCTTCAATAAAACCTCTAGCTACTTTTAAGACAGTCTCTACGAAAGTTGGTTTGGAATACCTTAAAAAATAAGCTTATTTCTGTTCTTCCATGCTAACCAACAAGTTACCCAAAATAAAATCGACCATTGAACTCCATGCACCGTTCTTGAGTTATGACTCAAATTCCATCTTATTAACCAAACTTGTGGTTCACTTTGATGAAATTAGAGAAGAGAAAATTAAGTTGATCTTATCATTTTCTAAATAAGTTTATCCTTTCATATTTGTAGGAAGTATGTATTTGGGTCAGAGACAGAGAGATGCTTGATCCGGGTAGGTCTAGGTATCCCAATAAAAAAAATCTTATTAATTTATAGAAAAATTTCACTTTATTCATTTAAACCTAATTTTTCACACAGTCTTGACTCACCTAAGATTAATTTATTAAAAATTTTTATATATTCATAAAAAAATTTAATTTTTAATCCACCCAAATTTAATTTTTTGTTCATCCTTTATTTGAATTGCATAATATTGCATAATTAACAACTAATTGATGTTTTTAGAAAAAAATTTCCGAAGGATAATCTGTGTATATATACAATTTTGTATAACTATTGTTTCTATAAATAGAAATGTCGAAACAACTTATTAGTTTTATATATATATATAAAGAGTCTTTTATTTATAAAAAAAATGATACATCTCAACAAAAAATAATTAAAAAAATTACAATCAAAATAAACATAAAATCTAAACACTATTGAATAAGTTAACAAAGCAACTTATTAGATTTTTTAGTCACAATAATTAATTATTGTTAGTATCAGGGTGATATTAGCTTCTTTTTTTTTTATTTTTTAAACATTGAAAAGAAAAAAAAAACTGAATATAATATATTACTTAAGTCGAAAATATACTTACAGTTAAAAATTATTTAGATAACTTTTTTTCGTGTCAAGTTACTCCCTCAAAAATTAAGATTTTACATCATTAATTTTTTTTACGTCATATTATTTTATAGATCTTAATTAAAAATTTATTATACAGACTAAATATATAATTTTTTTCATTATTTGTATTTCGTTTATATTAATATTCAAAATGTTTAAATTTAATAAAATAATAATAATTATAATTCATACATATTAAAGTATTTTGAAAAAATATATATTAAATAAAAATATAAGATTTTAACATTTTAGTAGCATATGTTAGGCTTAATTTGGCAGAATGACGCATTCAGCTTGTAACTGAATTTTCTAAGTTGCCGTTTTAATTTCTAATAACTTTTTGTGCTAAGCTGCCAAAATATATTTTATTGGTTTTATTTGATTCTTATGTTTATTGTATTGTAGAAGAGTGAATCTTTGATGAAGAAAGTCTAGCATCTTTTTTCTACCAAAAAAAAAATGTCTAGCATCTTTTGTTTTCAAATAATTGTCATGAATTGTCAAAATAATAATAGAACTAGGTTGGATTATGAATAACCAAATTAGGCTATAAAATTTTGTTTAAAAGAGATGTACATGAAATATATTTTGATAATAAAATTATAGGCATGATTTTATTTTAAATGAGTTTTATTATCTTTAAAGAAAAATAGCTTGTAATTAAAGAAGTGGAAGCAATGTGTCACAAATTACTTATATGATGATGATATGATAAATATGTGGACGCTTAATACTTATTACTTAAATAGTCAGTGACGCTAAATAAGGTTAACATGAGCATTTATTATTTGTTAATCAATTATGTTTCATATAACAATTATGAATATAGTCCTTAAATTTGAGAGGATACAATTGTCTCATATAGAAGTGATTAGGATTTGTTATGGCTTCCATATAAGGGTTAATATATCCTCATATGGACATGTGATAATGACGCAGCATATAAGTGTTTAAATAAGAATGTGAAATTCAGAAATAGAGAATTGAATATTTTATTATTCAAAAAGCTCTTAAACCTTAAAGTTTTACAAGTTATTTATAAAAAATAAATTTAAGAAAACTCTAGGAGGTTGATTTGGTAATTTATTCCGAAAAGAAAATAAATCACCAAATCTACATCATAATAGAAATAAAAATATTATATAATAACTGTCTTAAAAAAACACACCAATAAATTTTTCTACCTAAATTAAATAAGGAAACAAAAACTGCCAAAAATAGATAAAAAATATAAAACTGTCAAAACAGATGCCTAAATATTAGAATTTGACTTAAAAAAGCTATCGATTATTGCTTTAACAATAAGTTTGATTTGTTGGGCCATTTTCCATTGGATTATAGCCGATAAAGGCCCAAAACAAGCTGCTATCAGAAGGCCAAATGAGCCCCGACCCAACTAGCTCATAAACTACTCGGACTTTTGTTTCTATTTCTTCTTATCTAAACGGTCCAAAAATTCTAAACAAACACTCTCCACATTAGATAACTCTAGTTAATTATTTAGTAAGTCCACAATCAACCGAATATG
This sequence comes from Aleurites moluccanus, assembly GCA_948193065.1. Taxonomy (NCBI): domain Eukaryota; kingdom Viridiplantae; phylum Streptophyta; class Magnoliopsida; order Malpighiales; family Euphorbiaceae; genus Aleurites; species Aleurites moluccanus. Next base: position 149,805 of record CANXYC010730353.1, read on the forward strand.
AGATTTATTCCTCCAAGTAAATTGGGTTAAAGTTTTATACTGTCATATTCTTCTTGATTATAAATACCTGACCGAAATATTTTATATTGACTAAGATGGGTTTTTCTAGTGAGAGTCTAATTTAATAGAGAAAATAACAAAATCAATGTTCATTAAGTTTTGGTATTAGGATTTGATATTCCACCATGATCTTAGCTGAGATAGGAACTTTGTAACAAAAGGATTATAGTACCTATAGTAATAATCCAAAGATTTACAGAATGTTAACTATTATTCAACATTTATTTCTAATTAAATAGTCATGACATCTTATATTAAAGGTTATTCATGATTAATAGGGTTGATTGGGGAATGAGGATTCCTTATTGGTCGACTTGTAATATTTTAAAAATGTCATTTTTTATTACTAATTATATATGAACTTAAAAAGTCATACATAAATATTAAAATTTATATTATTTAATTATTAATTAATTAATTAAAATAATTAAATAGAGCATATTTCTAGCATGATCTGATACTTAATCTAGTATTATAAGATTTGTTGATTTCGTCCTAATTTGTATTGATTATAAATTGAAATGATTAAATTACAGGATTTTATTATTGTTTGGTAGCATAAAGTAATTAGAGATTTGATTTCCCAAATCCTAAATTGGATTTAGGGGTTAAGAAATCCTAGTTGGTAATTAGAAGGTTGACTTACTATTATTGATCAAAACCTAAACATTTGCAAGTGTTAGCTTATGCTTATGGTCATTAACACTTGTCTTTAAACCCTTAATTACCACCACTAGTTAAACTTAGCCGAGAGTTAAATGCTTAACTACTCTTCTATTTATAAGTGGAAGATGTACAGAAAGCTAAGTGAGCTTTAATCTTTAGGACTTGATCTTCTTCATATATATTATAGAGAGAAACTTTTTTGGGTTGAGGGGCTGCTGTATATTTTTACATAATAGCCCTTCATGTATTTTATTTTACTTATTTAAAATTTTTTATAAAATTATTAAAAAATTATATTTTGATAGTTTTTTATTTAATGAATCTATTGATATATTTTTTATATTAAATAAAAATCATTTGGATAGAAAAAAATGTATTAGAAATTTTATATATTATATTTAACGGTCTAGATTTAACACATTTCTAATGTATTTTTTCTTGTCTAAATGATTTTTGTTTAGTATAAAAAATATATCAATAGATTTATTAAATCAAATACTATCAAAATATAATTTTTTAAGAATTTTATAAAAATTTTTAAATAGATAAAATAAGACACATAAGAGATTGCTGTGTAAAAATACACAGCAACCCCCTCAACCCAACTAAATAGAGAAAGCACTTAGCTCTAGATGTGAAGATGAATTTCTCCTTTACTATATACTATCAAAATATAATTTTTTAAGAATTTTATAAAAAATTTTAAATAGATAAAATGAAACACATAAGAGATTATTGTGTAAAAATATATAGCAACCCCCTTAATCCAATTAGACAGAAAAAGCACTTAGCTCTAGATGTGAAGAGAACTTGTGAAGCCAATCACTTTCTCCTTTATTATTGCATGTGTTAGGTATAGTTAGAGAAAGACTTGGTGAATGAAGATGAAACCCTTCATTAATGCCTTTGCGTGTTAAGGTTTTGAACTTGAAATCAGAATTATCTTTTTCAATAATATATAAATAAATTTATAAGTTAAACTAAACAATATTTAAATATAAATTTGGACAATAGACTTTAATAATTATATTTTTATAAATTTTAATTATTTTATATATATCAACATATTTTTTATCATTTTTTTTTTCCATGTAAAGAGAAAATTCCATACATATATTTTATTTATTTAAATTATTATATTAATAATTTTTTGGAACAAAATTTTGCTACCTCAAACAATAAACAAAAGCCTTGTGGCAGTTTCATTGACATATAATTCCAATCACCAATTGCTACAACTTCACTATTATCGGGCCAGTGTGAGAGAGCAGGTAAAGACAAAAAACATAAGAAATGGGGGAGGAGAAATCGGAGTACGGCAGAGCTGCGGCGGCGCCGATAATGGAGGTGAATCCGAAGCCAAGGAAAGGACTTGCTTCAAAGCTTGTTGACTACTTAGAAAAACTGATCGTGAAATTTATGTATGATTCTTCTAAACCTCTCCATTATCTTTCCGGTAATTTCGCTCCGGTTTCCGATGAAACTCATCCGGTTAAAGACCTTCCTGTTAAAGGTCACCTGCCTGTGAGTATATCAATTATTGAATTATAGTATATTCTTTTAAATACTGGAACTTGTAATTAAATGCAGTGAATTAGCTTGAATTAATTTTCATTTTTGGTGTTGAATTTGTTAAGGATTGCTTGAATGGGGAGTTTGTGAGAGTAGGTCCTAATCCAAAGTTTGTCCCTGTTGCTGGATATCATTGGTAAGTCCTTTTTTTTTTTCTTTTTGAATTGTTGCGTTTCTTTTGTTATTGGAAATGATTCATAAAGAATGAAATTTGTGGCTAATTCCTTTTTCTTGTTGCTGTTTTTCCAGGTTTGATGGTGATGGGTATATGAAATTCTGTTACTTTAATCAGAATATGCTACATTAATTTATTGCTAAATTTTAGGAAATAGAATATGATTATCCTGCTTCAGTTTTCCATTTATTCTCCTGGAATATTTGTCTCAATGTTCATTACATACTAACGTTTGAGGAATTGACATTTCATATACCGTTGCTATAAACTGTAATAAATTGTTTAGCAGATTGTTGAATTCTTGATGCTTGACTGTTCGTAAAGCTCTGTTTTTTCTTCTATCACCCACTTTTTGCTGCCTTCATAATAGTTTTGGGATTTTGAAAGTTGGATTATTGCTTTTATAAGTTTTTTTTCCCTTTTTGTATCAAATGATTTGCAGCATGATTCATGGTATGCGCATCAAAGATGGAAAGGCAACATATGTACGTCGCTATGTGAAGACATCACGTCTTAAACAAGAAGAGTTTTTTGGAGGTTCCAAATTTATGAAGGTATAATACTGAACTACTGAAAAGGAATTCATTTTACTTGAAGGTATAATCTAATTATCATTTTGTAAACCCTCAAAAAAAAAAAAAAAAAAAAAAAAAAAAAATTTATAAAAAAATGAAGCAATTAAGTAATTATTTTAATTTATAAATTGAAAATGAAAATATGTTTCATGGTTTAGAAAAAAAAACCAAAATGGTATTTTATATAAACTAATTCTATTAGAA